>VDFB02049505.1:0-113839 GCA_007258455.2 Sequoia sempervirens | reverse complement strand
CTCCCTCTCCCTCTCCCCATCCCACCCTACCTAGACAACTCTCTCTCTCTCTCTCTTAAAATTCTCCCTCCCTCTAAAGACATACATAAATACATACATGAATAATACATATGTACATACAATCCTACATCCATACAATATACATGCACTAATACATATAGGCATACATACATACATACAAGCATGCATACATACATACATACATGACACACAAGCATACATGTACATACAAACATACAAATGTATCAACAAACATTCAATAGAGTGGAATTTCACATAAAGGAAGACATAATGTGAGCATGTTATAATGCACTCGCGTTATGTCTTGCTTGACATGTATCCCGAATAAGCAAAAAAAAAATTCAAAACTAAGACATAACGCGAGCGCGTTATAATGCGCTCGCGTTATATTTTGCTTTGGGAATCCCCGAGCCTTAGCATTGGTATTTTCCTTGGAATACCAACCCAAAGGCTTGGAGGGAATTCCCAACGACTAGAGACATTTTTTTGCAAATTCTAGAATTTTTCACATAATCAGGTTCGTGTTCACCATCAGGATTGCATCTGGTTCAATATCGACAAAATCGAACACATGGGTAATTTTAGGTTCTCTCTTAGCTATCCAACGATGTAATTTTTCACTTTTTGACAATGTTAAGCCTTTCATCAATAATTTATTTTGTTTGTATGTCTCTTTTTTTCCAAAAAGCAATGTTTGGTGTTTTTTTCGTTATAAATTAACCGTTCATTGAAATTTCAAATAAATTACATTTTTAGAAACTAGACTCCATTCTACAAATTTATAAAAAAAATCAATTACTTTCCAAAATTTGTAGGGGGAGCACAGCCAAAATTTTGCTTTTCAAGAAGTTCCCACTTAGAAAATTAGTAAAAAATCAAATATTCATTAAAAAATTATCAAAAAAATCATGCATCAACTAGATATTGTTAGCTAACTTATGACCGTAGCGATTTTAAAAATACTACAAAAAATTTCACCGTGCTAGGGTCCAACAAGAGTTGCTATGTTATGTTTTTGTGACAAAAACAATACCAATTTTTGTACGTCCCTCTTTTGAACCCCTTAATCTCAACCATTTTCAAAATAAATTAGTAGTTTAGAAAGTAGACTCGGGGCGCTTCGATCCTTGTTTTTGTTCCATCTCAAAATTTTGAGTGTAACTATCCTCAATTTCACATCCAATGTCATTATTTCCTGATTTTAGAAGAAAAAAAGCGGCCACTTAAGCCCCCTTTTTGGGAACCATCTTGGTGCACTTACCCTTTTAGTACCTAAATATGCATTTTCAAGCCATGTTACATCATAAAATCAGAGAAAAATAGATCAAACATCATGAAACAAGACCTAAAAGGCCATGAAAATGACAAGGGGGCATTTTTCTATGGCATATGTTCATGTTAAAGTGGTTGATTTTTTTAGCAATGCCTTAAATGGAGAGGGTTATTCTCAGAATGGGGATCCCCATGTTTCAAAAGTGAATGGGTGCCTTGAGAAGAGCCAAGATCATTGATCTTAGTGATTCAACCAATCTTGGTAATAGAGGACATCATCTATTTGACTAATCATGTCCTAATCTATAAGTTTATGGGGATCCTGATCTCTCTCCCCTTCTTGGAATCATGGGCTCGTAGGACTTGGAACCCTAAGGGAGATATGGAGGCGATACCAGTTGTTAATAACTATTTCACAGTGGTGTTTTCTTTCTTGGTGAATTGTAATAAGGCTCATGAGGGCATTCCTATTTTTACAACGAAGTGGACCTGTGTTCATCAAGTCTTAGCATGTTGGTTTTAATCTTGCAAAGGAACTTGTGTCAAAGGTTCCAATATGAGTGTGGCTCCCTTGGCTCCCACTGGAGTTATGAAGTCTAATGATATTCTATGTATGATTGCTCTGTTTTTGGGAAATTTGGTGGGTCCCTCGTAATAGATGCTAGATAACAAGGTAAGTTCATGTGCTCATATTTGTATTGAAATTAATTTAAATAACCCTTTATTAGATTCATTAAGAAAAATTTATTCCCTCCACATTATGGATTCAATAAATTTTGACCATGAATTTCTCTCATGTTGGTGTCAGATCTATCATGAATATGAGCATTTGTAGAGGAAATATCCTAAATTTAACCATGTAGGAGCTTTGACCAATGGGGTTTCAGTAAATGTTCTTTCTCGCTCAGTGCGGATGAAGGAAAAAGGGACAACCCCTATAATAGAGGGGGTTGTAGATAAGGAGAGTTTGTTCTAGTCAAATATCATAATAAGAGAAGAGGATATAAGATAAATCTCAAGGATAGATATGGGGATGGGACCTATAATTGATTTGAGGCATTAGAAAACTTTAATCGACAAGAGGTGAGTCCCAAATGGGTTGCTCTCAAGAGTAGGAAAGTTGGCGGAGGAGCATTTGGTTTCTAGGGTGTTTGCTAGTTTGAACAGTCTACAAGTTGACCTTATAGATCTTTCATAGATGGAAGAAAACTCAATTCATGAGGCTCCTTGTGTGGTGGAGCCATCTGGAGAAATGAATTGATAGAGGGTTCCACCCTGGATATTCAAGCTTCATCATTAGATTTGGAGGTTCTAGATTTAGGAAAAGGTAGGAAAACCCTGGCCACTTTAGGGTTGTATCAAAAGAAATTAAAATAGGGAGGCCTAGAGAAGCCTCACAAGGTGGAACAAAAGAAATACCAAGATAAAATAAAATTAATGGGTGAAAATTTGGTGGAGTCAAGGTCCATTAAGACTATTAATTCCCATTTTTCTAATCCTCATAGATGATTGTCTTTTCCTAGAATGCAAGGGGTTTGAATAACATCCTTAGAAGAAAGGTTGTTTATTAATTGATAAAAGTGCATTCTCTAGATGTTATGTTCATTCAAGCTAGTAAAATTTATATGTAGAAGTAATGTTCAATATTGTTTCCAAATTGTGGTGGATGGGTCATTTCAGTGCATTGATGCACAAGGTAGTGTTGGAGGGATTGCCTGTTTATGGGAATTACGTACAATTTGTCCTTTTTGTTGGATTTCTAGTATAAATTCTATGTCTATGGTTTCCTCTAGTTTGGAGTCTAGATAAGTGTTCATGTTCACCAATGCATGTGCCTTGATTGATTTTCTTGCCAAATCTTGACGTTGGGATCGCATTTGGTATGTGCAACCCATGTAGCTCTCTTATTTTCATGGATCTTGGCTAGGGATTTTAATGTTATTACAAACATGAAGGAAAAGAGGTGGGTGTATATAGGCTTGAACATCTTCAATATTTAAGAATGGTATTATTTTCTTGAACTTGGTATACATAAAACCAAACAATAGATTGTATACTTGGAGCAACAAGAGATGCGGTGAAGATTCTATCTTTGAGAGATTGGGTAGTTTTTTTTTTAGTTTTTGGATTGGAAACAAATGTGTAACCAATTCTAAGACTCTAGAGTGGAGGGATTTTTTATCATTGACCTATCAAATTCTCAGTAATAGTGTTTGGTGCCACTAAGAACCCTTCTTTTAGGTTTCAACTAATGCGGTCGTGTGAGCCTTCGTTACAAGATATTATGGTAGATTGGTGGAGTAAAGGTATGTTGTCTCTTGACATGGCTATGTATTATTTTCTTAAGAGGTTACAATTTTTGAAGTATCAGCTTAAGAAGTGGAATAGGTGGTGTTTTGTGTATATTTTAATGCCTAAATTAGATACCTAGTATCGGTTGGATATCACTAGGAAGAATTAGGAACATGGGATTACACAGGGATCCCTCAGAGAAGAAGATGAAGCTAGCGGAATGAGAATTGTGTGAAGATATTTATTGGAAAAAAAAGTCTTGGACTGATTGGATTTATGAGGGAGACATGAATATGACATTTTTCTTTAAGCCGATCAAGGCTAGAAGAAATGGGAATTTGATATCCTCAATTGTGTCTTCTTAGGGAGATATGCTATCTTCCTTTCAAGATATCTCAAAGGAGGCTACTCAATATTATTCTTCTTTGTTCACAGAGGACTCTCCCCAAGCAATGGACGAAGAGAATCTTGTTTTGGATTATATTACCTATTTTTTTATAATGAGATAAATGTGATGGTTATCAACCCCATCTCTTTAGATGAATTAGAAGGAATAGTGTTCCAAATGAAGAAAGGTAAAACCCTACACCTAGATGAATTTTTGATAGAATTATTTCAAGAATTTTGGGAGATTATCAAATTTGACTTATTAGAGGTGGTGCAAGAGTCACAAAGAAGCAAACTGATGTTGAGAGCAACAAATTTTATATTGATTATGCTTATCCCCAAGAGATAATGGGCTAATTCACTAGATATGTTCAAGGAAATTGTCCTATAAATTTCATTTATAAGATCATCTCTAAGTTAATTGCACAGAAACTAAAGACATGGATTAAAAAAAGTTATTTTTAAGGAGTAGGTAGAATTTTTTTGGATGTGGTGGTTATTGTAGTTGAAGCCATTAATTATTTTGAGAATTACAACAAGAAGGCTATGTTCATAAAATTGGATATTGCCAAAGATTATGATTAGGTCAAATGGCCATTTCTTCAAAAAGTGCTCTTTATTTTGGGCTTGGATATGACTGGGCTAATTGGGTGATGAGTTGTGTTACTTCTACTTCATATTATGTGTTAATTAATAGTGAGCACTCTAGCTTTCTTGCTAGAGCATCGTATGGCCTTTGGCAAGGGGACCCTTTGTCACCCTATTTATTCATTTTAATGGCTAATGGATTGGGAAGAATCTTAAAATCCCATGTGAGACAAGGGCTTATTCAAGGGTGGTATTGAGGTGATAGTTTTCATTCTCATTCTCACTTACAGTTCATGGATGAAACTACGTTGATGGGAGTTACCAAAATCAGAGAAGTGACCAACTTTAGATGGGATTTGGATATTTATCTTGCAACTTCGGGTAGAGGATTAATGAAGCAAAGTATTACATATTTTTCTTCAACATCCCTCCTCTTATTTAGTTTAGAATAGCTCAAATTCTTTGATTTCAAATTGGTTTTTTACCTTTTGTGTACATAGGTATTCCCCTCTCTGATGGCCCCTTTTCTAGGGGGACCTAAAAAATGTGTAGGATAAGTTCCATGGGAAAGTCAACCATTGGACTGCCAAGTGACTATGCTTTTTTGGTAGAGTGATGTTATTTAAATCAATGGTTCAAGTTCTTCCTCTCTATAGGTGCATGGTGCAAGTTTCTCCCCTAAGTTTCATTAAGGAATTGGATTCTCTTTCTAGGTAATTCTTGTGGGCTAGTAACATTAATTTTTTGAAGTGGATTTTGGTTAAGTGAGATACTATATGTGGAACAAAATAGGAGGGTGACCTTGGTCTGAGGTAGACTATCCTCATGGTTCAAGCCTTGGCTACTAAGATTTACTAGTGGTGGTGCTCTAATTAGGATCAATATTTGGCCAAGATTCTCTCTTCTAAGTATTTGAGGGGAGTGGTGAGTGAAGATGTGCCCAAGCTCAACCTATCGAGTAAGGGGTCTATGATTAGGATACTCTTAAATGAGGTGCTAACTTAATTAAATAGGGTTTGTTTTAAATTTGTAATAGGGGCTTTTACACCCTTTTTTGGTTTGATTTATTGGATGAATTTCCCAAATCATGTACATGTATCCACACTTACAAGCTCTTTGTCATAGCTTCTTGGAGGTTGGTTGGACTAGGGTTCAAGACTTGAAAGTTGCTAAGAACTTGGGGAAGGTGGAGGTGTTTAAGTGGAAGGACTCTCTTGAATGGTCATTGTGGGGTTTTGTGGAGGATCGAGAAGAGTTATCTCAGATTGTTTTAGGAAGAACTTGTGGTTCCTTGGTGAAGAATGATATCTTGACTTGGAATATTGGTCTTAAGAGGTGTACTTAGTGGCCACGAGATACCAAGAATTGGATTGACAAAAATATAGGGGAGGTAAAGTCCCTTGGTGGAAGAATGTGTGGAATGAGTTTTCTTGGCCTACATGCAACTTCTTCATTTGGCTTGTTTCTCATAATAGGTGTCTCATGTGGGATAATCTATGAAAGTGACATTTTTAGGGGTTGTCTATTTGTGTCCTTTGTGGTAACAATGATGAATCTTCCTCACATTTTTTTAAGTGCTCTTTTTCTAGGATCATTTCACACTTATGGTGGGAGATGTGGAGGTAGGCCTATGTTCATTCTTCTTCTCTAGTTGTACCACCACCTTTTGTCCCAAAAAAATCTTACGGTTCCTTTTTAGGCCTATGTGTATGCTTCTTCTCAATTTGAATTTTAGTGGAGCTTGGGGAGGCCACCTGCTAAGACTTTATTTTTTCAAGTGGCTTGGAATATTGAGCCTTCTTGCATCCTTTGGGAAATATAGCTAAAAAGGAACCGTAATATTTTTTAGGCACAAAAGATGGTGGTACAATAGTTATGTTAGAGGATTCTAAGTACGATTCAAGAGAATATCCATAGTAAGTGTGAGTTGGATACCCCCTTGTAGCCTAGTGAGGTAGAGGTGATGTAGAGACTAGGTTTATTTTGGGTTGGTTAATGGCATGTTTCACCAAGGGGGAGGCATATTCTCAAAAGGAAGACCTAGAGAGAGAGTACATGGTCCTCACCTCTTTCAGGTGTTTTTAAGATTAATAATAATGGGTCCTCCAAGGGAAATCTTTTGTATGTTTGGATTGGAGGTGTTGGGAGGGATATTTCTAGTGTTCTTTTTTTCTTCTCCATCTATAAGGGTCATTAAACAAATAATATTATGGAATCTCTTGCTATTCTTATTGCTTTGGAAAGGGGGTGTTCTCTTGGTTGGTGCAAGGCCATGTGTGATTCAAACTATTAGATCTTTTTTAATATGTTGAATAAGAAGAATCTTGATGGCATGAATTGGTAGTTAGATTTGGTGGTTTAGTAGATTCAGTGACTAAAAAATTCATTGGATTATGTTTTGTTTGTCCATATCCTAAGGGAGTGGAACAGTGTCACAAAATTCTTGGTTGTATGAGTGTCAGAGTATATGGGTGATTGGGATGTTTTTTTTCAAGAGCATCTTTCCTTGGATTGCTCCCAACTATTGGAGAAGTTTATTCTTGAGGATATGCATCACTATGAGGGGTCTTGGTTGGGATTCTTGTGGGTTTGGCTCTTTTTGTGATTTCTTATTGTTTGTTGGCTAATATTCTTGGGCCTATGGTAGATGGGGCTTGATTTTTTTTTATGTTGTATTGACTTTATGTTGATTAAATAAAATTTTACCCCTTTGAAAAAATATTACACTATGACAATTAGTATTATAATATTAGATATATTATTCGATTACATTTTATTATTATATTATAATAAATAATATTATAAATATAAATTTTGTCCCAGTATTAATGATAAAAAGTGCTCTATATGAACTCCCTCATTTTTCTCTAATGATCACAAATTATGATACTTATATAGATTTTTCAAAACTATGGCATTATTTTCAAATTATTATAGTAGGTAGATCAACATTAACATAAGTTATAGATAAACTATTATATTATTATAATATTATATATTTTATTAGATTGTATATTAATATTACACTATAATAATTAGTATTATAATATCATATATATCACTTGATTATATATTAATATACTAACTTTCACTTTGAATATATTTATTTCAAATATCACTTCATAGATACTTGACATAACTCCAAGAACCAAAATCAAATTTGACATTGACTTCAACATTTCAAAAATCCATTGTGATAGTACAATTGGATTTTGATAAGGTTATGATAGCCTTGTCATGAATCGAGAGGGTTTTCACAACCTCTTCCCATGCTGATGTAGAATTTGAAACCTCAAAAAATTTCCAACAATGCAACACTTGGGCCCATTTTCAAGAAAAGAAAAGTGCAATTGGTTGATAGAAAAAAATTGGAGAAAAAGATACTTTATGCCAAAAATATTAAATATTATTATAATATTATATATATTACTTGATGTAAGTATGAGCCTATTGGTTTTGTCATTGAAGTCAACAAGCTTGTGTTGTCATTGGTGTCAACTGGTTGATGGAAGAGGTCCTAATTGAACTCTTTGGGTATGCATGTATAGTTGAGATATTAAGGAAGTGTTGTGAGTATATGGAGCTATCTTTATGATGTGAGATGTTGAGATGATGTCTCTGGTGCTTTGTTTCCAAGTGCTTTTGAGAAAAGTTGAAGAAAAGAGAAAATAGTGTGATGAAGGTGTATTCAGTGGTTCAAAATGTGCTTCGGGATGTGCTCTGTGTTTCTTTTATGTTGATGGTATGCTTGTGTGGTTCAAATATGTTGGTGAGAGGTGATTAGAGATGTTATATTCAAGATATGGTATGTTGAATCATTGTATAGTAGAATTTATGTTTACTAGTGTGTGACTACGTATTATAAAGGTGTATGGGAGAAATGTTTTGGCTCCACGTTTCTTTGCAGTTTTTCTTTAGTTCTTGTGATTCTAAACATATTTTTTATGGTTTTGGTCTCTTTCCTATGTCAAGAGGATTCGTGGTTTGGTGTTTTGGAAGATGGTCTTCTGAATTACAATGCTTGGCAGAGTGGTCTAAGTGTACAAATTTTGTACATTATTTAGGTGAAATTTGTTGCGAAGGAGTTTGATGGATTTCAGGATGTTAGAGGAATATTCTAGATCATGTTGAAGTTTGGTGTGTGGTTCGCAAGTCATCTTGAGATTGATGAAGCGTGTACTTAATTGATTAGTGGTGTTTACATGGGTAACAGCATAACCTAGTGTTTACACTACATGTGAAGCATCTTCGAAGTTTGTGGAAGCATGTTGAGGCATGCTAGGAAAAATTTGGGTCCTAGATAAGGATTTGTGTGGTCCTCCTTCATTCCTATCCACCGTAGGAATAGGAATGTTTTGGAACTAACCTAATTTGGATTTGCACATTTGAGGTGCATTTTTTGACCTTGGAAAGGGTTTCAAGTTTGAGGATGGTATAATTATGAGTTGAATTGTTAAAAGAGGTTAAGATAGAAGCAAGATAGATGAGTGTGTCAAGTATGTGATGCAAGTGATGTGAAATTGAGAAGAGTAGTGAAAATTTTCAAGTGTTAGATTACCAGATCCAGTGAGAAAAAGGTGTCTACAATCATTCAAATAGACTATGAAAGTTTTGGAGCTATTGTGGTGGAATATTTGTTACATTGAGATCATGTTCTTTGTGTAACATTTCTTCTCTATCTTCTTTTCATTCTGATAATGAGCCTTGGCTATGAGCCTTTTTGGACAGTGTGTCATATTCTAGCAGTGAGCCTTTGTATCGGTTTTGCTATTACTTATATTGCGAGCTAATCCTCACCATGGTTTTTCCCTTCTTGGGTTTTCCATGTAAATATGGTGTTCTCTTATGCATGGTGTTGAGTTGTTTAAGTTTATGTTATTTTCTTTTCTTTCTAATTCATCATAATAGATTAGGTGCAAACAAGAAGGATATCCCTATGTTTGATGGCACATACTATTTATTATGGAAGGTTAAGATGGAAGGCTATCTGGTTTACCTTGGATATGATGTTTTGTAATAAATGAAGACTAATTACACCATACCTACAAATGGACCAAGCACAAGTGATGTGATCAAGGCCTATGGAACAAATGGTAAAGCAAGGTTTGTTCTTTTGAGTAGTCTTGCAAATTCTAAATTAGTGAAAGTTATGGATTTAAAAACTACTAAAGAAATCTGGGATAAGTTAGAAAGTATTTATGAAGGATATGATAAGGTTAAAAAAGCTAAGATGCAAAATCTGAAGACACAATTTGAGAACTTGTGAATTTTTGAAGATGAAACAATTAAAGTAGCAAGTAGAGGGTTGATGAACTTGTCAGTGTAATGAGAGGTCTTGGTAAAAAGTCAAAGAACCTAAAGTGGTAAAGAAAATTCTTAGAACTCTTCCTGATTCATATGGTCAATAAGTTTTTTCTATTGAGGAAGTTGCAAATTTTAATACTTACACTAGAGATCAATTGTTTGGCACACTAACTGCATTTGAGATGAGAAAATTTGGTCTGAATAATGGTACAAAAGTGGAGACAACTTTCAAGGCTGGAAAATCAGAAAAGGTTGAAGATTCAAATGGAGATGATCTTGATGATGCGGAAGCTAACTTTGTAAAAAGGATGAAAAAGGGCACTAGTAAGTACAAAGGTAAATTACCTTTTAAATGTTTCAGTTGTGGACAAATAGGTCACTATGCTTCAAGATGTTTGAACCGAAGTGTGAACAATAATAATAAGGAAAACAAAGGTAAGATTATCAAGAAAAGCTATTATGTTAGAGAATATGTTGTTATTTCTGATGATGAATTTAATTATGGAGACTATTATGACAATGAATGCTTGTTCTAGGCTTTAAAAGATGAATCTATTTCTACTAACTCTAAAAGATGTGTGAAGGAAATTGTTTCAGAGACAAAGGCTAAGGCTGAAGGTACTTTGGTATCTGCTTTTCATGTTAGCCAAGATAAGAACTATTGGATCATTGATAGTGGTTTCTCAAATCATATGACCAGAGACAAGAGTAAGTTTGTTAAACTTGAAATATATGATGGAGGACTTGTAAAATTTGGAGATGATTCATGTGCTAAGATTTGTGGAATAGCTTCGATTAGTTTTGATGGCCAGCATAATACTGATGATGTTTACTATATCAAGGGTTTAAGACATAATATTTTAAGTGTTGGACAAATTTGTAGCAAAGGATATAATCTTATGTTTCAAGATGATGGATGTGAGATTAGAAAGGGTCTGGAACTATGATTGTTGATGGAAAGAGGATAGATGGAAATGTTTATCAACTCAAGGGTATTGATGTTTATTTCTTTATGGCTCAGATTAATGAAAGTTGGTTATGGAACAGAAGGATGTGTCACATCAATTTTGATAACTTGGTAAAAATCAATTCAGTTCAAGTAGTGAGATATTTTCCAAGGATTACAAAGCTTATAAATGTTGTCTACAAGGAGTGACATATTGGAAAGCAAACAAGAAAAAAATTCAAGGGTAAAGAACAATCTTCTACTGGATTATTGGAATTGGTGCATACAGACCTTTGTGGTCCTACAAGAGCGAGAATTCTACAAGGTGACAAGAATTTCATGCTTTTGATTGATGATTATTCTAGAATGACATGGGTTACTTTTCTTAGAGAAAAATATGAAGCCCTAGATAGATTGAAAGAATTTAAAGTTATGGTTGAGAATGAAATGGATTTGAAGATCAAATGTTTGAGGTTTGAGAAAAGGTGGAGAATTCACCTCTAATGAATTTAACAAGTTTTGTGAGAATAATGGCATAAAGAGGCATTTGTATACCCCTGGGACTCCTCAAAAAAATGGAGTAGTTGAAAGGAAAAATAGGATTGTTCAAGAAGTTGCAAGAAATTTATGATGAAAGAAGCTAACCTACTGAAAGTCTAACGGAGAGAATAAATTCATACTGTTGTTTATATACCTAACAGAGTTTAAGAAAAATAAAATAGCATAAAGACTCCCTTTGAGTTGTGGTATGAAAGGATCCCTACTGTCAAGTACTTTAGAGTGTTTGGAAGAAAATACTATATCAGAAGAGATGAAGAAAACTTAGGAAATTTTGATGCAAGGTCTGATGAAGGAATATTCCTTGGATATTCTACTAAAAGTAAAGCTTATAGATGTTACAATAAAATATTCAGAAAGATTGTTTAGAGTGTAAGTCTCAAAGTGGATGAAGATCTATAGAATTCAATAGTGGTAGATGGATATGAATCAGATGAACCTACCTACAGAGAATAAGAAGAATAAAAAGCTAAGGAACATGAAGCACAAGATGAAGAGGAAGAAGCTTTAGAAAAGACCCCTAGAACCCCTAAGTATGTGAAGAGAAATCATTCTGAAGAACAGATCATTGGAGACAAAAGCAAAAGTGTGTTGACAAGAAGAAGAGTTGTTGAAGTAGAGGTAATCTATGTTTACTTTATAAAGTAGAACCTAAGAAAATGATTGAGGCATGTCAAGATAAACATTGGATGAAAGCTATGGAAGAAGAACTTATGCAGATTGAGAAGAATAAAACTTGGGAACTTGTCCCAAGACCAACAAACAAAAACATATTTGGATCTAAGTGGGTATTCATAAACAAACTGAATGAGAATGGAGAAGTGGTAAGAAACAAGGCAAGGCTTGTATGTAAGGGCTATGCACAAGTTGAAGGAATAGACTTTGAGGAGAAATTTTCTCTAGTGGGTAGAATGGAAGCAATCAAGATGTTTTTAGCTTTTGCAGCACATAAAGAATTCAAAGTTTATCAGATGGATGTGAATTTTGCTTTCTTGAATAGAGAGTTGGACGAGGAAGTATATGATGGGTTCAGTTATTAGCCTATTTTCTTTTTTTTTTATGCATACTTTCAAACACTATTAGCCAATCCTTTCAAAAAATACTCATATGCTATGCTATCTTTTCATGCTTATTATACAACTTTGCACCTATATCATAGTAATGGAAATATAGTTATAATATAGTAGCATTTCATAGTTTATATGTGAGTACATGTATGAAATGTGGATGGGATTATGTGTTTAGTTATGGTAGTTAGCTTTGCGTATATGTTTTTTGGAAATTAACCTCTTGCAACTCAAAAAGGAATTGTAGCCCGTAGGAGCTGGAATTTGTAACCTATGGCAAAAGGAAGATTGGGATAATGAAACATGGGGAGTGTCAGATCAAGAAAAATGCAATAACTACTGTGTGAAGACACCTGGTGGAGTTGAATGTGAATCATTATGACAAGTTAATAAAGTGTTGAAGAAGAACTCTCTTGTTGATAGGATTCTAAATAATTGTTTGTGTGTTTTTCATGCAATTCTATTTTACAGAGTTTCAGTTCTATTAGGATTCTTCTTTTTAATTATAGTTTGAACAATTCAATCTTAACTATATACTATGATATCTAGGAGTGGTAGTTAATGATTATAGTCAGTTGTTGCTAAGAATAAAACTCCCCTATGCTTGTATATAGCTAGTGGTTGAATCCTTAAATAAGTTAGTTGATTTCTAGTATTTTGTTATCAGTTGCTTTTCAAGTTAGTTATTATCTGCAGACATGTTATTTATTTAGAATGATTTCATTGAATACAATTTGTGAAGAAGATCTTGTGTAATATTTTGTGATGCATAATGAATAGAGTTCAATTTCACATGGATGAGTAGAATCTGATATTTAGATTTGGTTCTAGTTAAGTGAAGATAGCCACTTGAGCAGGCCACTCAAGGAAATTGTTCTTCACTCCATTTATAGTTGTTTTATTTTTGTTAGTAGTTTTTTTTTCATCATGGTTTCATAACTTGCATGCAAGTTAGAATATATTTTCATACTTTGAGTATCAGTAATGAATGTTCATTGGTTAATTTGTAGTACTCCAGAGGTTAGAATAAGTTTAATTTCCAGCTTGAGTAGTTCTGAGTTAGTTCAATAATTCTTTATTCACAACAGTTTAGTTATAGGTTAAGTTGTAGGCACCCGTAGCCATTAGCACTAGTTTGTTTCTTTCACTGTGATGCAATTTTGTAAATTTCCAACAAGTAGAATACCTTAATTAGGATAACCTAGGTAGCATTAAGTCTTTGAAGGCACATATAGTGTAGCATCATCACAATTTTACAAACCTTGGTTGATAATTTAATGGTCTTTACAATGTTGAGTGGATTGTTCAGCTAGTTATACCTCTTAATTGAGTAGCTCTTACCAAGTTTACAAAACACTAGTTTAGACTCTACATTTTTGGCACTTTTTTTGGGGATGGTGCTATCTTCATAAACTTTTTTTTCCAAGCTTTCATAGTTACATTTTGTTTTTAGCATCAAGACTATTAAGCTTTACTTGACCAACATACTAGAAAGTTACACTAACATTGTATAGGACTGCTACTATACAAAGCCATATTCATTGTATGCAGAGGCAAAGATATCCTTTGGGAAGATTCCTCCCCTCTACACCCTAAGAAGGCATAGCAAAAATTGGTGATTCTAGTACTCGGAGTGAGGGTAATACTGAAGAAGAAATTTCCCTATCACCGACATCTACTACACCTATAGAAAGGACATACCAAACCATGGGTGATGCAGTGGATGATCTTGAACTTGCAACCTTTGAGTTCCCAATCACCAACCAAGAAAGGGCTACTGTGCTAAAGAATATCCCTCCTTCAATATTACCAGTCTTTTATGGGATGGTGACTAAAGACCCAAATACATTTATGTTTGAATTTGATGTCCTATGTAGAAGTTATGACTATATTTTTTATGCTCATAGGCTCAAACTCTTCCCTGCCACTCTAAATGATGAATCCCTAAGATGGTTTAAGGGATTAGGCAAGGATGTTGTCCCTGATTAGGATACCATGAAAACATTGTTCTTGGAGAAGTACCAAGACTATTGTAGAGGACTTGATAGGAGGGATGACATTTTCATAATTTCATAGAAGGACGATCAGCCATTAGAAGATTATGTGGAGAGATTTCAGTTTGCCTTGAAGAAAAACCCACAAAACAAGTTGTCTAAAGAATCCCTCAAGTTAGTATTTTTTAGGGGAGTCAATGAGGACTGTATGGATGCCCTCAATATTATTATACAAGGGGATATCTCTCAAATACCATTTGAAGACATATGCAAGGTCAGAAAAAATTATTCTAGGACCTTCACTAAGAGGCCAAGAGGAGAGAGGACATCCAATATTGGTAAATAATCCACAGTAGTTTCAAAGATAGAGTTAAGAAAAGTTTTGTCCAACATGAAGGAGGACATTATTATCCATTTAGCAAATCATTTGGATAGTCTCTACATCAAGAAGAAGCAAGATTAATTTGAAGCAATGCTCACTGAATACTACCCAAGTTGTAGGCAAAGGAAAGAAAATTGTAAATGCAAGAGGGTGGCTACTATTCAACAAGTCAAAACTAAGAGGCTTGATTTTCAACCACTTGAGGATGGACAACTATTTTGCATATCTCAAAGGACATGGAAAAAAAGATAAGGGATGCCACAAGACCCCCATACCTTCAATTCATCCTTTCCCATTTGAAATCATAATTTTTCAGCTTGGAATTCTCATCCTTGGCTAGCTAACTAAAATCAATGGAAAAACCCTCCACAATGGCCACAACCTTAGCAAAATTGGAACCAACAACAACCAAATCCTTGGTCACAAATTTTTTTATAGGGTTCCAATTACAATCCCCAATGGCCAACACAGCATAACCAGGTAGCCTCAGTGGCAAAAAGGCCAACAGTGGCAGCAACAAAACATGAATTGCCAGTAGCCTATGCTTCCTCCTCAACCCCAACAACAAGCCATTATGCCTCCATCAAATCCTACATCTCACCTGCCTAGACCACCACAAATACTTTCCCAACCTACACCTAACCCTAACAACAACCTTGTCCAACAGGCTTATACTAATGAAGCTTGCAATACCCCACTTATGGGGTAGAGTTGATGATGTCCACCTCAGGTCAAGGAAACAACTAGTTGGACCTTCATCTCCTCAAATCACTAAGATGGAGGATAAAGAATCTATAGTTGAAGCTTCAAACAAAATACCTTTGGAATCTAATTCAAATCAAGTACACCAAACTACATCAAGTCTAAAGCCTCCTTTCCCTAACCACTTAGCCATTCAAAAGCATCACACACAAACTGAGACAAACCTACTAGGTCAATTAAAGGATGTGAGCATCAAGATTCCACTCATCCAAGCTATTAAATACATCCCCATTTATACCAAAACTATGAGGGACTTGTGTCTTAAGAAACCAAGGAGGAAAATGAAGGATCCGTAGATAGTCCATATCTTAGGAAACCTTGTTGATATCATGTTAGGGAACATCACTGTCCCTAAATATACAGACCTTGGAAGTCTAGTAGTGTACGTTAAGATTAATGGGACCCTCATTAAGAACACTTTAATAGACTTAGGGGCAAAAATCAATGTCATGACTAAAGAAACAATGCAATTACTTTAGTTAGCCAACCTTAGACCTACACAAACTATTCTACAGTTGGTTGATAGGTCAACAGTCAAGCTTGAAGGAATTATTGAAGATTTAGTTATTGCATTATAGTCTTGGGAATATCCTACTGATTTCATAGTTTTAGAGCCAAAGTTTAATCTTTCAAGATACCCACTCATCCTAGGTAGACCATGGTTAGCTACAATTGATGCATTCATAGGTTGTAGATCTAGCAATATGATAATCTCCAATGGGACTGTGACCAAGAAATTGGTCCTCTATCCTCTAGCCCAACCTTATGTTGATCTTGATCAAACTATCTGGCCTTCTTTGGATGAGGAAAATAATTATTCCCTGCAAAAATTTATGACTATAGAATGCAACCCTCTATTGGATGATCATGATGAAGATGAGTCGATCGCTCACATAATACAAAATGACTACAGTAGGATCCCACAACAACAAGACTATCTCGCATGCCTACAAGATCCCTTGCAAAGTATTATATCCACCAATTCCTTAGAAGAAATATCTCAAATATTTCATTCCCTACTTCCACAATAGTGTGTACCAATCATTCGAATCCTTGACCTCTCATCTATGCAAGAATCATCTAAAGAACTATAAGTCATGCCAGGAAGAATGTTGAATATAAACAATGCATTAACTGAATAGTAGTAGAATTCCTTGCACACAGTGTTGCAGGCACACACAACAACATATGCATGGGACTACCATGATATGAAAGGCATAGATCTTGACTTATGTATGCATAGGATCTATATCAATGATGGTTATAGACCCATTAGATAGCCTCAACAATGAATGAACCCTGCCTTGAGAGACATAGTCAAAGCTAAACTTCAAAAACTCCTTGATGCAAGATCATTTATCCTACATCTGACAGTGAATGGGTCTCACCTTTGGTAATTATTCCCAAGAAAGTTGGAAAATGGAGATTTTGTGTAGATTACAGGGAACTGAACACAACCACTAGGAAGGACCACTTTCCATTTCCCTTCATAGATCAAGTGCTTCACTCCTTAGCTGGGAAGAAGTAATTTTCATTCCTAGGTGGTTTCAGTGGTTACAATCAGATAAAAATTGCTCCATATGATCAATACAAGACAACATTCAACTTTCTTTGGGGTACTTATGCCTACTTTGTTCAGTCCTTTGGTTTATGCAATGCTCCAACTACTTTTCCGAGGGTAGTGCTCAACATCTTTTTTTATTATGCTGGTGACTATATGGAGATATATGGATGATTTCACTACATATGGGGAAACTTATGAGGAAGCCCTCAGCAATTTGGAAAAGGTATTAAAGAGATGTAATGAACACAACTTGTCACTCAACAATGAGAAGTGATTTATGATGATGAATCAAGGAATTGTTTTAGGGAACTTCATATCTAGTGTAGGGATTCAAGTTGATCCACATAAGATAGAAATTATTTCTACACTACCTGTTCCACAAAATCAAAGAGATAAAAGAACTTTCCTTGGCCATGTAGGCTACTACAGGAGGTTTATTAAATATTTCAATAAAATTGTTGCACCATTGTTTGTTTTGCGAAGTAAAGATATTGAATTTGAGTGGACATTAGAGTGCCAACACTCCTTTGAAGAGTTGAAGAAAGCCTTGAATCAATCACTTACTTTGAGGGGGCCAAATTGGACCTTACCCTTTCATATACATATAGATGCTTCATATTTTTCTATTGGAGCAGTTTTGGGTCAGAAAGAAGGTAACAAAGAGTAAGAAATATATTACATTAGCAAGAATCTTCACAGAGCAAAGTTGAATTATACTGTTACAGAAAAGGAGATGCTAGCAATAGTGTATGCCATTAATAAATTCAAGAATTACATTACTAGTTATTCAGTTTTTGTCCATACAAACCATACAATTATCAGATATTTGATGAACAAGCCTGTAGTTGGGGGTAGATTAGTAAGATGGTTGCTCCTTCTACAAGATTTTGATATTCCAATAGTGGACAAACCTGGTAAGACTAATGTAGTTGAAAATTTTCTATCAAGATTGCCAACATAATAAGTTGAAGGAGTAGTGGATGATTCATTTCTAGATGAATTTTTTTTTTCTCTTAATGTTCATGTACCCTGGTATGTTGACATTGAAAATTATTTAGTGATAGGGCAGATTCCACCACACTTTTCTCCAAGGGAAAAGAGATAGTTGGTACATAAATGTTTTCCATACTCTTAGATATCAAGTTATATGTTCTACATTGGCCCTAACAACATCATGAGAAGGTGCATAAGGGAGGATTAAATCTATGATATCGTGAAGGCTTTCCATGATGAACCATGTGGGGGTTATTTTGCAACAAAAAGAACAACATTCAAAATCCTCACAACTGGTTACTATTGGCCAACTCTACACAAGGATTCTATTAAGTATACAAGGAGTTGTGATAAGTGCCAAAAAATGGGTAAACCAACAAGGAGTGATGAAATTCCATTGCAGCCTCAGTTAACATTATCTCCCTTTGAAAATTTGGGTCTATACTTTATTAGACCAATCTCACCTACTTCTAACAATAAGGAGTACATTCTAGTTTGCATTGACTATCTGAAAAAATGGGTAGAAGTAAAGGTATTACAGTTTTTTAGAGATGGAAATGTGACTAAATTCTTGTATGAGGAAATTTTTACTAGGTATGGAGTACCTAAGGAAATAGTCACTCATCAAGGTCCATAGTTTAATTCAGACCTCATCACCAAATTAGTTGAAGAATACCAAATTAGGCACAAAAATTCAACACCTTATCACTCGCAGGCCAATGGTCAAGTGGAGGTTACTAATAGAGAAATTGAAAGTATTCTCACCAAGACAGTACAGTTACATAGGAAAGATTGGGTTGCAAGGATACCATAAGCATTGTGGGCATATAGAACAACTTGGAAAATAACAACTGGTTTTACACCCTATGAGCTAGTCTATGGAAAAACAATAGTCCTTTCAATTGATTTTGAATATAAGACATTAAGAACAGTAGTAGAGCTAGAAATGGATCTAACAATAGCTTAAAAGGAAAGGTTGCACCATTGAAATGGGTTGGATGAAATCGGGATGGAGGAAATACATCACACTAAGATAGTACAAAAGCAAAGGATGAAGTGGCATGACTAGTATATCAAAACCAAGGAGTTTAATGTAGGGGACTGAGAATTATTATATGATTCAAGGTACAAGGATTTCAAGGGAAAACTCTAATCTAGGTGGTTGGGACCTTATGAAATCGGTCAAGTCTATCCTAATGGAGCAGCCAAGCTGCACACTATAGATGCAGTCAAATTTTCTCTCCTAGTTAATGGCCACAGATTGAAGTTGTATAAGAAACCGGTGTATAAAGAAGACTTTATACTTTCTCGTGTTTAGCAATATGGTGCTCCCAGTGATCTAGATACAGGTTTAGAAACACAAAGTGATATCTTATCCACTCATGATATACCTAGTACTTCTGGTGACCAATTGATTGAGCTACACAGCTCAATCCCTAAGATCACCCAAGATTAATTTTTTGTTTTACCTCACAAGCAATCACAGAATGGTTATAATCATGTTCATATTTTCTCTAGAGGGACCTATTTTATATTTCACTGTTACAAATTCAGCAAGGGTCTTGTTGTCATAGGGACCTATAGCATAATACTTGTCAACATTCAAATGCTACCTGATGTCGAAGGTGCCCGTAGTGTCATCTAGCTGAAATTTTTTCAAATTACTTGGTGCCACATTAACTTCAGTTCACGCACTTTCACCTCAAAATTCTCACATGTAGTATCCATCTTTTCATAATAATTACCCACAACACGCCTCTATTATTTCCTATTTCCAATTCAAATTTTAAACATTTGAACTTTCTTAATGCTTTCATTATGTCTTGCATATTAAATTATGCATGTGAAATATCCATATCATTAACTTCCATAATTTCTAATCATAACCTTTCCAATCATGAGTTGAAGTGAGGTCACTTCAAAACTTAAGTTGGGGGAGGGTACAACTCAAGTAGTTTTTTCAATTTTCACCACATTAATCAAATGTAATAGATAGATATGACATACAAAACCCTCCTAAAATTACACCTACTTTTTGTTGATACTTGTTGCCTATATTTCACCTACAGTTTAAATCAGGCAAGATAATCATGTGTTAGATCTTCAGAGGGAAATGGAACATTCACACAAGGGAAAAGACTCTACATCTGTTGCTATGTCACGAGGAACTCAGTGGGAAAAACTGCCCTAAGGAGCTTTGGCATGAAAATCATCTAAGGAGAAAGTCGGCAGGACATTTAAAAGGTCTCGCCGACTAGCAGGGTTTCCATTAAGTCCGAGTGCTTCAAGCCAAGGATCCTATCGGCATGAGATCTCTTTCAGCATATAGTCTCGGCAACTGCTAATGTCTCGCCAACAATAGTGAACCTTCGATGTAGCTTTCAAGTTGCCAAGATTTCTCCCCGACTCCTAATGTCTCGCCGAGATTAGATCTCGACAAAAGGCAAAGGGCTCGACAAAAGGTCTCGGCGAACACAAAAGGTCTTGCCGACAAGTCAAAGGGAGGACTCACCAAAAAATGAAAGGGGCTCGCCAACAGTTGAAGATATCGCCCTGACGTCCTACCAACACCGGGAAGTCTTGGCAACATAGAAGGTGACATCGGCAAAGGTCTTACCGACCAGTGGAGCCTCCAAAATGAAAAGGAGTTCGCCAAAGGGAGGGGGTTTCTACGTGATGTCTTGGAAAACTGAGTGGATCTTGCCGACATGGATTTCCTTCGGTACAGTGTTGTGTTTCTCCAAGAGGTTTCCCCAAAGTGAAGATGTCTCCCCGACCGAAGGAGAAATAAATGCATCGCCAGGCAGAATGGAGGTTATCGCCAAGAGGTCTGGTCGAAGGAGTAGAGTCATACCAAGAGGAATGCTCTCGACATAGGTTGGAGCCTTCGCCAGGATGTCACGCCGATCCGAGGGGGGTCTCGCCGAAATGATAGCCTTCGGCGTATGTCAACAAGTATCGGTGAGAGGTCTTACCAAGTAAAGAAAAGTCTCCCCAACAATCACTCTTGAAGCGGCATCGGCAAAAGAAGCGGGCTTCGAAATAAGGTCATACTGAAGTGTGAATGTCTCATCAATAGAAAAGGGAGCCCACCGAGGGACAAAGCATTCGGGTGTGGTCTCAGTGACCCGTTAAAGTCTCACCAATAAGAAGGCCTTCGGTATAGCATTCCAAGTCGGAGAGATGTCTCCCCGATTCATGACGTCTTGCCGATAAGTGGACGACTTGGCAGAGGATGGTTTCTTTGACTTAGGTGGGTTCCTTTGGCACGATGTCTTATCAACATCATGTGGTCTCAGCGATAGAAGCGGGTATCGGTACAACATTTGATCCTTGCTACGGTGTCTCCCCGACTCGGTGATCTCTTGGTGAAAGGAAAGTGGAGCTCGGTAAGGTAAAATGTATTCGGGGAGACATTAATGGCCTCTTTCTGAAAGAAATAGAGAGGGCTCGGCATAGGATATAGCATTCGGCAAAGTGTCTTGCCAAAGGATGAGGGTTACACCGACTGGGCACTTCGGGGTAAGTAAAGGAGCTTGCTAAGAAGTCTTAGCGAGAATGGAATGTCTTGGCGATCATGAGAGGGTTCGGCAGGAGTCTTCCCAATGATAGGTGTCTCACCTAAAGAGGGTTTCTGCCATCGGCATAAGATGTGCCTTCGGCATATGGTCTTAGCGACAACAAGAGGTCTCGCCAACAATCGTCAGGGTGAAACAGTCTCGGCAAAGGACGCAGGTATCGACGAGAGGTCTTGTCAAGTTGGTAATGTCTCCCTGACTGAAGAAAAATGAACTCTTGCCAAATGCAGAGAGTCACCACGATGGGAGCAGTTTTCCAAAAGGTAGAAGTCGCCAAAAGTTTTAAAGCTCGACATAAGGTCCTACCGAGGCGGTGATGTCTTGCCGAAGGAAGAGAAGGTCTCAGCGACCAAGGAGAAGTCTCGGCGAAACGAAGTGAGCTTAGGAAGACAAAAGGAATTCAGCAAAAGGTCTTAGCGACCCGTGGATGTCCTACCAACTTGATCTAGGATCTCAGCAAAGAATGCAAGGCTAGGTGGAGCAAAATGCATCGGGGTGACATCGGCAGACTCTGGCCGATATGGTTTTTAATATCAAGATTGAGGAGACTTCGGGAGGAGGCTGTACACTCGGTATGATGTCTTACCAACAAGCGATTGTCTTGGAAACCACTAAGGAAAATTTGGTATGAGTTCTGAAGCTCGATAAAGACTCTCATCGATATATCCATGCTATGCCGATAGTTTCAGATGACATAATCCCATCGGCGAGACACTTTCAGTGTCTCGCCGAGATGCAATTCTTTTCAAAAGAGTTTCGACCGCCTGCAAAGCCTGCGTGGAATGCGCTCGACCAACCATGAGGAGCTAACACGAGCCATGGCAGTCTAATCAATATCAAGGATGTCAACGGAATGAATGCAACACATATCTGTAGTGAGCTCAGGGAATTCAAAGCATTCAACCAGGGTGGTTCAAACAGGACACGATGCTAGGATCAAAATGAATGCGGTAGTTGCGGAAAGATCATAAGGTTTCTCCAGGTAGTAGCTCTCCACCGACACATAAGGCAGGGACACGCGGGGTTCTGCATTAATTCAGTCAAAAAGATCTGAGGAGAGATAGATCTTTCCAGGGCTGTATATTTTTGTAAGCTCTAAGGGGCCAACACATTTTGATATATAAGGCTTTTTTTCCTTTTTGTAAGTAGTTCGGGTAATGCATCTAGAAGAGTTAGTGATTTTTAGCTATCCTTCCTCAACTAATGTATATTTTGTAACTTAAATTGGAATCTGGAATGCAACGCAGAGTTTACCTTGGAAGCTAGTGTTCATGTTTGTACTGTTCTCATTTTTGTATCTTTCTTTTGATTATGCAAGTCTTTAACTATGTTTTATAAATTCTACACTTATATCTTAGAGTTGTGAAATTAATCTTTCCTTCCTAAGATGTGTATGTAGATCAAACCTATTAAGATTGATGCATAAGTCTAGAAGAAGTTATGTTGAGCATATAAAACATTTAAAGTTTTCTTTCCAGTGTATGTTCTTCATGTGTCTGTTTCATGATTTCTTATCAACTCGGTGTATCACCATAGGAATAGTTCAATTTAGTTTCATTTTTTTTGTATACACTCCTTCTCCCTTTACCTTATAGAGATCATTAGTTTAGGTGATACCCAAAGGAAGTTGGCCTTCTCCAGAGGTTCATTTCAAACTCAGGTGACCCATAGCCTTGAAATGATCCCATGTTTCACTAGAAAGCCTAGTTTCATACCTTTGCATAGGGTGCATTTCTAGGTGATAACAATACTTTCAATTGCCAATTCCCTAATCTTGTGAACTTGAGCTAAGTTGAGCCTAGAACCTATTTTTGAGCTCAATTAAGCTGATATTAAGGAGAGTTGTAGTTATAGTATGGTAGTGAAATTTCAAGAGGAAACAATAGAATAGAGGAGGGTTTTGAAGGTGGTGAAGTTGAATTGAGCTAAATTTTCAAGGTTAACACATTGAGAAAAGTAAAGAGATTCATAATGGGAGGTGATGTTATAAGGAGAGATTTTTCAACTCACAAGAAAATATTGGAAGATGCAATGGTCTTACCCATCTTCACAGGAGTGGGTTGGCTCAACTATTTCCTGAAACTAGCAGAATTTGACAATGCTATAGCACGAAGGTTTGCAGCCAAATTGGAGCATGATGAAGCAATGGTGAAAGGACTATCAGTAGATCTATATGAAGTAACACCACTATTTGATTGGAGCATGATGAAGCAATGGTGAAAGGACTATCTATGACACTGCCTTATCGCATCACTGTTTGATTGTCGTATTAGTAAAAAGAAGCTTGAGAATTTAGTACCCACAAGTCTACAGACTGGGAATATTTTAAGAAATGTGGAGATATTAATAGTTTATTAGAGGCATATGCAGTACTTGAGACTTTAGAGCCACAAATTGAACCTATAAGAGAAAGTTCTCATGTCTCACCTATGACTTCATCTACCTGTAGCCAAGGTGAGCATGAGGAGCACAATGTGCTAGAGTCTAAGTCACCAACAGTGGAAGAAAATCCATCTTCTTCAAAACCACCAAAATGCAAGAGTAGAAGAGGCAATACATCCACAACATCCACACCTTTTAAATCATAAAATAAAAAGAAGGATGTTGAGAAGGAGACACCTACAACTAGGTGTTCAAGTAGATTAAAGAAATAAGGTGTCATGAGGGGAAGTGTGGAGAAACCTGAAGAAGAGGAGAAGGGAAAAGAACAGTAGGAGGAAGATATAATGTTGGTAGAGATAGATTTTGAAGGGAAAGGAAATATCCTTGGAAATGTAAATACACCTATGAAGAGGAAGAGATACATGTCTACTTATAATTCATAATTAGTAGATGTGTTTGTTGCTAAGAAAACACAAAAGAGAACCCCAAATAGTCCTACTTATGAAGAGTATTATTGTCTAGGGGGAGGTAATGAGCAGTTTATGGAAACATAAGAGATGTTTATAGAAGATAGAGATGTCAGGAAAGAGCTTCAGGAAGATTTGGACAAAATAAAATATTTGGAGTTAGTGTAGAGCTATGAAAAGAAAGACAAGGAAAGAGGAACATAAATATACGAATTGGAAGAAAAATTGCAAACATATGGCCATTCTACTAAACTTTATTTATTGGCACGATTGGTCATTACTAAGACAAGGGATGGAGAACTTGCAGTACCAAATAAGAGACCTCCTCCCATAAGAACTCCAATTCACTATACAACCTTGTCACTTGGTTATCAGCTATTGAGGGTGATTGATGAGTTTTCACAAGAGAAAGAAAAGTGGAAGAAAGAAAAATAAATCTTGATTGAAGAACATGCTAAGGTGTTGGAGTGAAAAAGACTTGTGCCAACAAGATTAAGTATTATTATAATATTATATACATTATTAGATTATATATTAATATTAATTTATAATATTATATATTATTATATTGTATATTAATATTAGTATTATAATATTATATATGTTATTCAATTACATATTAATATTCATATTATGTTTTAAGAAATAATACTATAAATACAAATTTTAGCCCAATATAAATCATAAAAAGTGCTCTATATGAACTCCTCTATTTCTCTCTAATAATCTCAAATTATGATACTTATATACAAAATGAAAAACTATGGTTTTTCTTTCAATTTATTATAGTAGGTAACTTAATCAACATTAACATACATTATAGACAAACTCTTGTGTCAATAGAAAAATGGCAGTCACATTGCTAACTATTAATATCATTTGCTACAGCAAACCAAAAATTTATTGCCAAAAACCAAAGATCCACACTTGCATAACACATTTTGAACACAATATTGACATCTATCAAAAGATAAAACAAGGAATTATTTTTTCACATGTTATTGTTGAAACTACCCTAGTAGGCATGTATGAAAAATGTAGAAGCATACACAAACCACCTATATTATTTTGCACAATGTCATCTTAAGCTGTCTGAATTGTGTCTTATTGCTTATTTTGTTGATCTAGGCTCATATGCATATTGTTATCAAAGAAATATTTGAAATCACAAATTTGACTAGGAAAATAAGCAAAACTCGATTGTGGTATATTTTTCTTGAGTATAGATAATTTGTATAGATATTCTATGTTATCGCACAAGTTTTTATGTGTACATGTAAACTACTATTGTGCATAAGAATCACTTAAGAAATTCCTATGTTACCAATCCAAACTTTGAGCATGGGAAAATGGCAGACATCAAATTTTACAAGACACTACAATAGCTAAACCTTGATAAACTGGATAAGAAAACAAAGAAAAGCTTAAAAAACATGCATAATATTTTCCAAAACTATATGGAATTTATTATCCACCTATATTTATCTTGATCATTTTTTTACAAAACAACCCGTCAATTCATTTAATAACTATAACTTATCATGCCACATAAGGTACCAACAATCTATTCTTATTTTTGTACCGATTTCAACTTGCTTGGAACCAACCAATACTATCAACCCTTCTACAACTACAACATTGTATCCTTGAAAAGCATGTCAAAACATTCCACAGGAATCAATAACTAATCCCTTAGAATAAAAATAATGAAGTTTACTAGAAAATTATAACACAAACCTTGCCTCACCCTACAAATAAAGTTTTCCTAGTTTTAGATGTTGATGAAGCTTTGGTTCAATAAATTGACACAAAAAGTTTAATCCCACAAATTTGGTCAATAGAAATATAGATAGAGCTCACCAAGCCATATAAAATTCTCATAATCCTATGTTATTTTTTGTTCCTATTTCGAGCTACCTAGTACAAACTAATATTATCAGTCCTTCCACAACTACAATGATTTGTCACTTAAATTCTACAGTTACAACTGAAGGTAAATAAGTTCAAAATATCACAAAGAAATAAATAATAAATCCTTTAGATAAAATAGTGAAGTCTAAAAAAAAAATTTGACACAATCCTTGTTCAATCATATTCTCAATCTTCTTGAACAAGGATTTTCTAGATTTGCATATTGCTCTCAAGCTTTGCCTGCAACAAATTGATGGAAAAACTTTAAAAAAAATTCAAAGTGAGGAAATTTTAGCAAATAAGCAAAAAAAATAAAAAATATTCTGACTCAAACTTACTTTCCTCAGAATCAATTGTAAATAATGAAATCAGAAAATAAAAAAATATAAGAACTTGAAAAACATAAATAAAGAAATCAAATTAAATCTCTTTATCAATCCCATTGTAAACCTCAAATCAAATGATGTTGCTTTGTCTTTGGATATGGTTGGTTAGTTGAGAGATGGAGGGTGGAGAATAATGGAGAATTATTAATTTTAAAATTATTATTTTAGATATGGTTAGAAGTTGGTTATGATATGGGTGAGGAGAAAAAGGGGATTTTAAATTTATGTGGAAGGGAACATGGAATAGGAAATAGGATTTAGGAAAGTGGGTTAGGAAATAGGGAAAATAGAATAATTATGATAAAGTCCTAATAATGAATTAATCAGATTTAGGGAATAATCAAGACCTTAGTGAATAAGGAATAAATTGTTTAGGAGTAGGCAAATCAAGACCTAGGTAATTTTAAGTGTCTACATAACCAAATGATATTCCAAATGCAACAAATATAATATAATTTTGTAGAGGAATGAAAAGGAGATGATAAAATAGTAGATTAAAATGGATTTGGTTAGATCTAGAAATAAATTGAAGAGGGGGTGGAAAACCAATAAATATTTAGGTTTTGGGAAAGATATTAAGAAAGAAAAAGGAAGAGAGTTGTGGAATGAGAAAAGAGAGAAAGAGGGCTTCACCATAGCTATATCAAACCTCAAGGGGGCTACTTGAAATGCTCCAATTAGAAATGAAGACACCAATGCTCCAAAGATCCTAAAACTTCTCCAAGATTGCTCCTAAAGGAGAGAATAATGGAGAATTTGTGACATCAAGATGAGGGTTTCTTTATAGATTTTTGGAGGGGACATGAGATAAGGAGATGATTTTATTTATTTATTAATCAAAGGAGATAATAAATAAATATTATAATTAGAATAAGGGAAATAGGGACATTAAGAAGGGGATGACTTAAGGGAATTAAGATAAATAAAAGGGAAAATGGATGAAGATTATATTTTTGGAGGGAATATGGGATAAGGAGAGAATTTCATTTTTTAATTAGAGGCGATAAAGAGGTAAAATTATAATTATAATAAGTGTGCATGAATAAGAGGATAGATTAGGAGGATGAGGATAAATGAAAGGAAAACATGCATCAAATGGGTTTAAAATAGTCAAAATAGAAAAGGTACTAAAATAGGTACACAATCTTAATAATGGAATTACAAAGTATCTAATTTTTATATTACGGTATCACATGTAATCATCATAAGTACAAAACATTATAAATATAAATTGATAAAAAATCTATTAAGAAATTTATCTCAAACTTGCTCTTAATGTTAAGTATATAAATAATGCATCTTTTCCATTGAGAAATAGAAAAACTCAATTTCTAGGCTAAAGACTGTTTTTGAGAAAAAAAAATAAATTTAAGGTTGTTCAACATCACTTATAGGGATTCTTTCTACATATATCTTTTAGAGGTCTATAATTTTAAAAAAGGGGCCCCTAGATAAAAAATTATGGCCTCTAAAAGTTGGGAATCCCACATGGAAATGTAAAAACATCTAGAACACAAAAAATAACTATAAGGGAGAGTTGCACTTGTTGACCAACTTATGATGTTTGTTACGAAACATCATAAGAAAACTTTGAATGGAGATAGTGAAGCCAAAATAGAAAATCCAAGTTGGTGAGTGGATTATGATGCAGTTATGACAAGTGCAAAGGAATGTGTTATTTTTAGCTTGTGAACTCATCTTGAGATTTGGGTGTTGATTTTCTAACTATATATTTGGGCACTATTTTGGTGGTTTTAGCTCATGGTTTTGTAATTACCATTGATGGTTTTGTGTATTACTTCTCCTATTTATGGGATGTTTGAGATTGAGTATTGATAGTGAATTTGTAAGTATTGTTATGCTACCATAATTACTTTAATATTTGGTTGGTGATACTCATGTAAAGGCTTACTTTGTGATTGTGTTGTAACCATGATTATATTACTGAATAATAAATTGGGTTGTTTCAAAGTGTGTAGTTTCTCCTGAAAGGGTTTTCTCCATGTGCACCTATGTTGTGGAATAATCTTGTTTATGTTTTATATGTGTTTCTCTCTTTGTATGATTGTGAAGATCTAAAATTTACATATTAATCTCCTCTAAGATTAGCTTAGGAATCATTTTTGTGTACCCTGCTTCTTTTAATTTGGTATCAAATCATGATCACCTCATATTCTAGGTGTTCAACTGAGGGTTTTTGTAGTAATCTTTATTTAAGTGGGAGATTTCATAGAAGGTTTTGATTTATTATAGGAAGATATGATAAACACGTCTAGAATAGAAATAGAGTTATCAAGCACAAAATTTAAACTTTGGAATTTCAAGGTGGAGGATATGCTTGTGGATAGAGATCTATGGGATGTAGTATTTGCATCCAAACCTACTAACACAACATAAGGAGACTATGAAAAACTAGACATAAAAGCTAAGGGTCTTGTTGGACTCTATTTTATTGATTCAATACTATTGAATGTGCATGAATAGACCTCAACAATACTTTTTTGGAAGAAATTAGGAGATTCGTATCAATCTAAATCTTTGGTTAATAAAATGTTTCTAAGAAAGAAGTTGTATACCCTCAAAATGGATGGTGGCTCTATGGTTAAAAACCTAAATGCATTTAATATGGTCGTCACATAGTTGCACTCTGTTGAAGTAAAAATGGAGAAGGATTGTTTCATGAATTTGTTGTGTTCTTTGATAGATTTATGGGATCACCTTGATATGGCTATTGGGAGCTCTACCACCAATTTTAAAATGGATGAAGTGATGGCATCATTGCTTTTCAAAGACTTGTGAAGATTTTTTTTTAAATCTACTAAGGAGTCCTTACCTATTCATGGTAGATGGAAATAAAAAGGCATGAAAAATGAAATTTGGCAAGGCAAGTCTAGATCTAACTCCCAAGGGAGATCAAAATATCCTAATAATTCCAAGGTAAAATATTTGAACTATGACAAGACTAGCCATTTCAAAAGAGATTATAAGAAATAATTTTAAAAGTGAAACATTTTGACGATGAGAACTTGAGAAGTCCTCCTAGGATGATGGTGATGGCTTTGTGTATTACTTCTCCTATTTAAAGGGCTCTTGAGATAGAGGTACATTGAATGTGAGTTTTTGGGTATTGTTATGTTTTCTAAATTGTTCTAGATCTATGGTTGGTGATACTCCTAAAAAGGCTTGGTCTATAAGTGTATTATAACCATGTTTAGATTATTGAGTAATACATTGGATTGCTAAATGGAGTGCATATATTTATTCTTGAAAGGGTTTTCCCCATGTTCACGTATTTTGTAGTATAATTTTGTTGATGTTTTATATGTGTTTCTCATTTTTGTAATTAAAAAATATTTAAAGTTTGCACAATACTCTCCTGTAAGATTAGTTTAGGAGGTGTTTTTGCATACCCTAATACCTTTCAAAATTTATAAGGTAAAGGTGCAATACTCGTGAGCCTTACACATGTTTATTATGGATTCACATACATTACAAAGTGGTTGCAAAATATAATGGTGAAATTTGCATATTCATGCCAATTCCTATTTAGTTTTAAGCCCATTTTGATGGAATACCTTAATATAATTATATATTGACAAAGGATGAACTCTTGTGTAAAGTTGGGCTCATTCCTTGATATTTTTTCACATCCCCTTTTACACATATACTTCCACATACTTGATCTTATCATATCCATGCATTACACGTATTCCTATACAATGATAGCCCCACCAAATGGTGACACTCTAAAGTTGATTTCACAACTCATAATTCACACTCTTAGTCAAAAGGAGTAGCTAATTACAAGCTATACACTTAATTATTGTTGTACTTGTAAAAATAACAAATACATACACTTCCTACACATGACCTACTTATTTTTTTTAATTAAACAACACAATGAAATGAAACCTAAAATCACATATATAATTGAAAAACTTTAAAATAAACTTTTCTTCATAAACTAAAAATATACTTTATTTACATACATTTATTTTAAATTACATGAAAAAATTAACTTTCTATATTTTTATTTATGATACTTCTATTCCCTTAAATTTGTAAACTGCACATAAAAACAAAATATCCTTTTATAGAGTGGCCCACCTCTTAACTCCCTTCTCTTTTAATTTTTTTCTATTCTCCCTAAACCTTTCCTTCCCACGTATTTTCTCTTATATCTCCCTTAAACCTTCTCTTCCCACGTATTTTCTCTTATATCTCCCTTAAACCTTCTCTGCTTCCTTCAATCTTCCTTTTCTCTTAGATTGGTTTTCTTCTTCCTCTCACATATGATGAAAAAACTCATTCCTTCTACAATGTAGCCCCACATTTCTCCTAAATTTCTTCTTTTAATTCTTCTCTTTTTTGTTTACTTCCCTTCTAAAATGGTGCCTTCTTTCTTGTCATGCATGACCTTTGGTGTATTACGTAACTTATCTTCCTTCACACAAAACCCTTGCCACTCTTTTTTATTTTTATTTTTTTTCTCTTTCTTTAATCTTGTATTCTATTCTTTGAGTGAATGAATGATTGAATGAAAGATTTTAATGACATCCATGAGACTAAATAGTCTATGGGACCGAGACAAATAGACTTAATTTATCATTCATGCTCTTTTTCAAGTTGAATCTTCTGCTATTAATTTTGACTAGAATATCGGTCGTCTAGTTAATCTTATCTTCCTCAAATAACTGCTACATATTGTCCACAGTCAATCTATTTTCTTGCTGAGTACGAATATCTTCATAAGTTGTGCATTCCATAATGAAGTTCCATTTTGTTTCCACCGCCCCCTTATTGCAGAATATGCAAGTTCTTTCTTCCCAATTTTCCTTAGGTATCTTCCACCTACCAGTCTCACACCTAAGATGATGTGATCCCGTCCTCAATTGTGCAACTAACAACCTCACTTTCCCTTTAATAGTTGCACATAAATAAGTTTTTTCACCATTATCCTTTGTCGGGTTAAACTCTTTGAGCGATGCACTAATTGTAGGATGCACTAGAGGATAAAATTGAACCCCAAGAGTCTTGTCCAAAGCATATGAGTGCCAAAAATATCACATTCACATTGTATGAATAAATCATATCTTTCATTCTTTTACATGAATGGAAATAAACATAATACTAATTAGGGTAGTTGAATAGTTTCAAAATAAATTGTTAGTAAGAATTTGAATATAGAAAAATGAATGTTGTTTGGTATTTTAGGTATGTCACCTCTACATCAAATTATTAAGGTAGCAAAATTTGTGAGTCGTTGTTTACTACCAAAAATGTATATTGTCACAAATTAGTAGTCATATCGTTGCAAGTTAAACCCAAACTAATTAGTATTAGTTGGACTTAACCAAGTAGCATCCTCTATTGATCTATTCCTCTATTTTACTATATGTTTTCCATATCCCCTGCCTCTTGTCCGGTTAACCACATTCAAATCCAAAATGATCTCAATCTCCTTGTGTTCTCTTTTGGGTAGCTATACCATCTATTTTCTAGTAGTGTTTCCATTTTCTCATCCTATTGTGATTTCTTCCCTCATAATAGGTATATAGATTAAAAAATATATGAAGATTGGAGAAATATCTAGCTTTGTTGGTAACTCTAACTCATAAGTATTTGGTAAAAACTTCTTTATGATTTTGTAGGATCCAACTTTCCTCCACTTCAATTTATTATAAGTATGACTCAAAAACATTTATTTTTAGAGATGTGCAAGCACCATGTTCCCTACTCATTGTTTGTATAGTTGACTACTCCAATCTAGTCTTTAATTTACTTGCTTATATAAATATTGCATATTATTGGCAAAATATTCACCTTCAACACTTCTCACGTGAACCTTAGTATTTACAAGCTCTTTTAATCCTAAAACAACTCTTGGGTTGTAGCCATAAACAACTTGGAATGGGGTTTTACCTACACGTTTATTTTGGATTCATTTCAAGGAAATTCTACTTGGAGTCCATATTAAATCCCATTGTTTAGGCTTACTAAAAAACAAACAACTTAGTTAATTTTGCAAGATCCTCTTAGCAAATTCAATCTACCCTTCCATTTGAGGGTGAAATGTAGAACTAAACTTTAAAGTAGTGTTTAAATTCTTCTAAAGAGTCCTCCAAAAATGTCTTACAAACTTTGTGTCAAAGTTTAAAATTATACTTTTTGGTAAGCCATACAACTTAACAACCTTTGTAAAAAATAAATTTTTAATATGTGTGGCATTTTTTTTCCTTCTACAAACTATAAAATGAGTCATTTTTAGAACTTATCAACAACCATAAAGATTGAGGCATTACCTTTTTTGTGTTATTGGCAACCCAAGGACAAAGTCCACGGTCTATCTAGTACTAATAATGATTGATATAGTGTCATTTTTTATTCCCTCCGTTCACATATTTCTAAAGATAATATCCTTGTGTGTATTTTTGGAATTCAATCTTCATCCACATCCAATAATACCTCTCATTAATTTGTGCTAAAGTCTTATCAACTCCAAAATATCTAGTCAAACGACCACATTGTTTTTCATTAACTAAGTTCTTTCTCATGAATCCCTAAGGCATGCAAAGTTTTTGTCCTTTGAATAATATCTCATATTATATCAAGTAGTCCATCTACATTTTCCTATCTAAGCTTGTAGGCTTAGTACATGTTGTCCATGCATCCTTCAAGTTTGAATCTTCCTTATATAGCTCCTTCATAGCATCCAAACCAACTACTTCATCCCTCATCTCAATTAATAATGTTGCTCTCCTAGTTAAGGCATCCTCTACTTTGTTTAAACTCCCACTTTAATGCTTAAGAATAGAAGTATAACCTTCCAAGAACTCCACCCAAATTATTTGTTGTTGATTAAACTTAACTCAACTATTAATAAATAGTAAAGCACAACGATCCATTTAGAGTACAAACTCCTTGGGAAGTAGATAATGTTACCACTTCCTTAATGCCTACACCATCCTTTTTCCAACCTTGAATAAAGTTGTCCCATGATAATCTTCTTTGTCGCCCTTCTTCTCTTTTAAATGTATATAGTATACTTTCATGCAATAGTTCTCAAAAAAACTCTACTCTAGTATTCTTATTTTAGAACTCCTTGTTCTCCTCATGATAGTCACATGATTCATCATGCAAGACTTTTAATATATCTTATTTTATTTTATTTTTAATTTAAACTTACTAAATTTATTTCTTCTTTTAATAATCATGCAATTATTTATATATTTAATGACAAACTTTTTATATATTTAAATATATTTATTTTATTATCATTAATATATATAAATAATTATGCAATTTTATAAAATATTTTATTTTTCCAATCAATCATTTTAATTTTCGAAAACATAATATCATAGAACATATTTTCATTTTTTCGATTGAGTTTATTTTTGCAAACATAATAAACATAAACATAGCCATTTATTAAGTCATAACACACAATGACGTATTCAAAGAACACAAAAGCAATCATAATCATACAATGCAAGTTAGATGTATCTACATGAATGTGTGTGTGCATCGGGTTTCCATCATGTACTAATCATTTATCAAGTGGCTAGGATACTTCTACCTTAATCATGTACTCACCTTCGACACGCTCTTGTACTCATTTGTACTTAGATTAACGTCAATAGCTTAGTCTATAAAACCATAGCCGAAGCACGTGCACATAACATATCATCTCCATTTCCATTTTAATTTCAAGCGTTTAAACATAACATCCAATTTAAAAACACGTTTATCCTTAATCAATCATAAGACAATCAATCCATATTTTTAACCAATTTTTCCTATTTATTACTTAAGTTTATGCAAGCAAAATGAGATGTGATAATAATAGAGGTATAACCTTCCAAGAACTCCACCCAAATTATGTTGTTTATTAATCTTAACTCAACTATTAATAAATAGTAAAGCACAACGATCCATTTAGAGTACAAACTCTTTGGGAAGTAGATAATGTTACCACCTCTTTAATGCCTATACCATAGCATAAAACTCTTGGTCATAGACAAGCCTCTTTTTGGCATCATTAAGCTTCTCATTGAAATAGGCTATGGGCCTATCCTTTTGACTAAGAATCACTCCAATAATGATCCCACTTGCATCACAATCCACCTAAAACACCTTTTAAATTTCCTCTAGCCTACTTTCTCTTTTAAATTTTCTAATTCTCTCTAACCTCTTCCTCTCACATATTCCTCTTATATTTCCCTTAAACATTCTCTACTTGTTTTCTTCTTTTAATCTTCCTTCTCTTACATGTATTTTCTTCTTCCTCTCGCATATGAGGACAAAACTCAAATTCCTTCTAAAATTGTGGCCCCACCTTTCTCTTAAATTTCTTCTTTTAATTATTGTTTTTATCTTCTTCATGCTTTTAAAATGGTGTTTCCTTCTTTTCTTGTCACACATGGTCTTTATTATATTACAAATCCTTTCTTCCTTCTCATGTGGCCCTTGTTGCTCCTTTTATTTTTATTTTTTTGGTGTGCTTCTTTAATCTTCTACATTGTTCTCTCTTACTCTCATAAACTCAAGCCAAAAAACTCCCTAAAAATATTCTTTTGAATATTTCTAGAAGATGCATTTGAGCACCAAAATAATGCATTAATTCTAGGACACACCAGAGAACAAAATTAAATTCTTCACACTCTTTCCTAAAGCATATGAGTGCCAAAACTAACTACATTTATTGTCACACATAATGCACAATAAAAACTTAAATGTTTTGTTCCATTGTGTGAATGGAAACAAAAACACAATTGGTTGATTAATGAGGATAGGTAGGGTAGTTGAACAATTTCAAACTAAATAATTGGTAGACATTTTAAATTCCAAACCATGGACATAGGGAATAAATGTTGTTTGGTGGATTAGGCATGATACCCCTACATCATACAAACACCTTTTATAACATATGCATTTGCACCATTTCCATATATTTTCTAATCAACTAGATAATCATACATGTTCATGTCTTGAGTCAATCCCACCTAGTGTGGAAGAGTGGTCTTAGACCACACCCAATTGACCTAAAAGTAGAGTTCAAAAATTAAATATTTGTTGACTCTTATCTATTATGTTATTCATTGTGAGTCAAGTATACATTTGTGTGTAATTTCTATGTATTGGTATTGCATTCAACATGTGTTCATTATCATCCTAACATATTGAATATCATCTATATATCCTAAGAACATCAAGGAGAATCATTTTAGGAATATTTTTGTTTAGAAAACTAAAATGAATCTAATTTGCGTACATCTAGGACATTTGTGTGATTGAGTGTTGTCTTTGATATTATTGCATGAATGTAAATTCAATTTAATCAATAGGGTTGACCTAGGAGAATTTAGTCATTATGATCTAGTGATTTTTCCAAGGTATTTCTCAATACAACTAGTCATTGACATTTAGTTGAGAAATAGAGATCCTAGTAGAACAAGTTGCATCCATCTACCATCAACAAGTTCGTTCCCATATATTTAAGATCGCTTTCATGCATAAGGATGTACCCATAGTGAATGTAGATTCAATCCACTACAAATTTAGAGTATGTATCAAACTGAGAGCACTGATTTTTAATACTAAAGCAAGTGAAATTTTGCACCACAAAAAATATATTTAAAATATTATTTAACAAGCTAAATAGTAATTTAATTTCCTGAATTACTATTCATTACTAAATTATCTATTCCAAACTATTATAAATTAATTAACCTATGTTGGTTTATGCTTATTTTGTGTGCAAATTATTGAATTGACATAAATTAACTTTAAGGAAGGTTATTTTCCTTTACAATATGAAAAGTGGGCACAACATTCTTCGTTGGTGAGGGGGGCTTCCTATAATATGTCAATGGTTGTTGTTGAGAATTCTTAGGAGCATTTTACAAGTAGGTGATCACATGGATTTATAGCAATGAACAAGTTTAAAATTTTAAGCTCAAAAAGTTTAGGAAGTTGATTATCTCATGATTTTTCTCACAATAACTAGAACTAAAAAAATTAGGTGAATTATTTTTTAGCAATAGTTAATGCTAAAATTTGTAGATGCATAACATGTGGCAAAAGAATCTCCTAAGCTAACGAAAGAAAATTTCAACCCTACCATAAAGATGCTTGCTAGAAATTGAGATCTGGAAAGTAGAAGCTTCTATTTTCAAAGGTAAGATTATAATTTCTCTCTGAACATCTTTTTTTCCATCTCACAAGATCTCTCATGAATAAACCTTGAAGTCTCCTCCATAAAATTGCATCCTTACTAAACTCCCATAAATAAACCTTGAAGCCTCCTCCACAAAACCATATCCTTACTAATATATGAATAGATCTTAAGGCCTCCTCTATAAAATTGTCCTTACTAATATTAAAAAATGACTTTCTTAAAAATTTATTTGATAGTCTTTTGAAATCAAGATTGTGACCTGATTGATTTTGACAGAATGAATACTCTTAATCTTTGACTATTAATCGAAAGTTTCAATTTATAACCTATATAGAATAGCTAAATAAATTAGTGGATTGGATATAAACCCAATTCCTTTGCTCGTCTAATAGCAATTTCTAATAGCAAATGTAGCAATGTATTAAGAAGTAGTTGTAACGAAGTTAACAAGAAGTGTTGTGATGAAGTTAGGAGTGGTCGCACCCTTTGCTAAGATACAATTCATCCCTATAAAATATATGATCGACTAGGTTCAAGGATAAAAAATGAGGAAGATATTGCGAAACATTGTTGCATGGTTTTTTATTTCAATGTCTAGGAACTCTGACACGGGTGTCTACAGGAGGGCAGTGGATAAAGCCACCAAGCACTCCCATCTCCCTCCGAAGGAAAAGCATGTACTGACGCTTTTCTCCGCGGACTCTGCACAACAACGTAAATCAGTGCGAGAGCTCCTTGAAAGGCACCTCGCTCATGCCCATTCATGGCAGGTTGCTCTCAACACTCTTTCTCTCCTTCACCGAATAATCAGAGCTGCCCAACCAGATTCCACCAACGACTTAAACTTCCTCCCGAATTCACCAGCCACCCGAAACATAACCACATTTACTGACGAATCCAACAAACTTGCTGCTCAGTTGATTCGGAACTATGCCCTGTATTTACAGACAAGGCAGAAATCCCTATTGGTTTCCAGAAGCAAAGATGATCTTAAATCGGAGGTTTTATTGGAACAAGTGGGCGCCCTGCAAGGTCTACTCACTCTCCTCTTCGACTGTGTTCCTCCAAATGGGGATCTTGTAAAGAATCCCGTTGCCCAGTACGCTGTGGATCTCCTTGTAAGGGATTGTGCCAGCATCTATCCTGAAATTTGTGATTACATATCTAAGCTTGTGGACTTGTTCTTCGAGATGCCTGGAGGCCAAAATGTGGTGGCTCTGGATATTTATAAGACCCACCTGCAACAGACTACCGTGCTCAGAGAAATGCAGAAATTTGTTTCTCCCTACACCCGTGTAGAGCTCCCGGTGCCCCCCATGGCACTGGGACCTTCGTCGATGGCAGAGATAATGGAAGAGCATATCAAAAGAAAGAAAGAGATTGAGGCAAATGCAACAGCAAGACAACTCAAACCTGCATCGTCCAGGCGTCCCACATGACAAAACCTCGTCATGAGTTTGAAATCCTCTAACCTGTAACAAGCCTCGTCATTAGCAGTTTATTCGCCCAAGATACAAAGCTTGGGTTTGTTTCAAAATTTCAAAAACAATTCTTAAGGTCGATATGTAAAAAACGGTCTAGATTAGTGGAAAACAGGTCTCGCTTCTTTAAAATAGAAAATACATTTATCTTCTCTTCAAAGCTTAGGAGGGTTGCCCTTACAAACCTCTCTCTCGCTTTTGGTTAAGTGTGATTGGTGGGATTACAAAAGCTCAAGGAGGATTGAACTGCTCCCCAATCGTAGGCAACCACTCAAGCTCTTCCTAATTAGGTTGTCTTTAAAATGTATTTTATTTTTTAATGTGTATGATGTCATAGAAGGACACTCAAACTTTTCCTCATTAGATTAGCTTTAAAAAATTTATTTATTTTTAATGTGTATGATGCGATAGAAGAAATGTTAAGTTTTAGTTTAGAATTCAATTTGATTTTTTTAGGGTCTAATGTTCCACTTCATTGAGAGTAGAGATAGTTTATAGGGATTGTTGGTGTGAATAAATGTCTTGTACCTTACTAATTCACTCACTAGGTAATTAGGGGACATAGTCACATGTTAAGTTTACTTAAGATAAAAGATTATTTCTAAAAATCTTAGTTGGCTTTTCTAGAACTTATCTTATCTAGCTAGTATTACTTGATTCCTAGGTAGTTAGTTTGTTAGTTGTCCCGTGTTATAGGAGTAAGACACTTGTCATAATCTTGTCTAATCCTATCTCTCTACCTTGCCTTTATAAGCAAAGTCTCTCATATACATTTGCAATATTCAACCAATATTCAATCTTGCATTGTTGAAGCAAGCTTTCTTGTCATTCTCTCTCTTATAGAAGATATTTTGGTCTAACAACTGTTCCTGGAAGTGTTGGGGAGTCACCATGTGCTCCCAAAGGGACCACTCTAGAATCAAACCCATGTCTAATATCAAGTGATGACTAAGGTTTAAGAATTAGAAATCTGATGCAGGAGCATCCTTGGCAAATTGGCAATCGACATCAAGTAATTTTAATTTTAATTTTCTTTAGGTTGTTTAATTATGAGTTGATGAAATAAATTAAAATAAAGGCCAAATAAAATGGAATATTAGACAAAAATGTTGTAATTTCATATTGGCCTCAATTTTGTAATTTTGGTGTGTTGGGTTTTTCTAGGTGGCATTCCTATCCTTGTCACTTTTTGAAAAGTCAAATTTCTTTTGGAAAAGTTTGGGAGTGGATTTTTGGGAGTTACAACCTTTGTTAACTCATTGATTACTCATTAAAAGATGCAAAAGAATATGGGCACCCAAGTTGAGTTGGCAGTTTCATTTCTAAATGGGTTCCTATTTTTTAGGAGTGGGAGAGCAAGTTGTCTTCCAAACTTAGAAAATGCTAAGAAGTGGATTTGAAGGAAGTTTTATTGGAGCATTTAATTGATTTTAATTTGGCTAATATGGGATATTTCAAAATGGGGTCGTGACATTCTGGTGGGGGTGGTTTTTGGTGTGGAAAAACATTATTTTATGGAGATTTTTGGGAAGATTTGAAGGGTTGGTTGTAGCATTTGGAAGGGGGGATGAATTCCTTTGTTTGTTGCAGGTTTTGAAGATGAAATTACAGCTACATATATCCATTTATTGAGAAGCTATAATTAGCTCATAAGGTTGAAATAATATGTAACCATGTTATGCAAATGAAATGCATTTTTTATTGCAGATTTTGGGAGTTTGTTGCTGGAGATTGTTGTAATTTGCAAGTTTGCAAGTTGAAAGCATGAGGGCATAGATATTGAGTGTCTAATGTTATTTGAATATTTATGATGTTATTTAGAGGTTCTGAATTATATTTGTAACAACAATAAGTTTTGGAATCCATTGGTTCCATCAATGGAGTTTTCTTAAAAAATTGCTAGAAGATTGTTGATTGTAGGTTAAAGAATGAAGAAAGGAGATTGTAGGTTGTTATTTTGTAGATTGAAATCTGATTTTAGATGACTTTGAGTAGATTATATGGTTGTAACATGTATTTGATTTCAATGGTTTTCATGAGAAAAAAATAAATCTAAAATATGATTGTAATGTTGTGGGAAATTTATCAATGAAATTATGAGATAATTCTCGCTTCCATTCTCTTTGTTCTTCTATTCTTTTCTTTATGTTTTGTTTGAGGATTTGCAGTAATAGATTGGTGTCTATCTTTCCCCTTTTATCAATGGTATCAAAACGGGAGTTCCTGAGAGTGCAGGTAGAAACACTAATTGGAGGCAGTTTGCACCAGGACCTGAGAGTGAAGATTTTGTAAATAGATCGTCGAATGTGAGGCAGTTTACATGTGAAGAACCTAAGGGTTTTGAAAATTTGTGTAGTTGAGGCTCTGTGAGGCCTTGAAATGGAAAAGAGGAAGAGGAAAAGTAATTTTGTCATTAGATGGTTTTTGTGGATTCACAGACTTGAGGAAATCAGAGAAAGACTTAGGAAGGATAGGGTGAGAGAATTTGAGGAGCTAAAGCAAGCAGTGGAAGATTTGAAAGCAGATTAGGCAAGGATAAGAGGTAATGGTAACTTTGTTTATCATTCTAATAATATTTTGAATGCAAAGAAGAAAGAAGATGAAGCAGAGTGTCATACATGTGACACTGCAGAAGAAGAAGATGAGTGGGAAGAAGTTTTTGAATATGAAGCTGAGGACACATGTCTTTTGGAAGGCATGAAAGATAAGATGAAAGAAGTTGTAGCAAATAAGGTCAATGAGGAAGAAGAAGCTAATGTGATGGACTTTGAAGGTCCTATATTTGATGAAGGATTTGGTGAAGATGAAGAAGATCTCCTACTCAAAGAGGAGATAAGGAAGATAGATATTTTCTTTGAAGGGAAAGTGACTAATGAATGTGATAAGGGGATGGAGGAGATGGTTGTAGCTGAGAAGAAAGAAGAGGTAAAATCTATTTTTTTGTGAAAATGATGTTGAAATTGATTTAATCAAGCATGATAAGATTTATGTAGAAGAGAAAATTGTAGCAAAGAATGCATTGGTAGATGAAGATATTACAGATGAAAGTAAGGAAGCAGATGAAAAAGTGAATGTTGAGTTGATTGGTGAACTTCCCTTTGCATCAATTGATGACCTCTTGTTTGATACAAAGATTAGTATGACTGATAGTTTGTTGCAAAATAGAAAATATGAATCTTTTGATTATGTTACTAACATTGATGTGAATACAGAAGATAAAAAATTTGTAGCTGAAAACTATCTTTTGGGAAACATGGGAAAAGAAGAACATAAAGACCGAATCAAGGTTGATGATGAACAAATTGTTGCAGCAATAACAAAGGAGGTAATAAATGAATTTGATTATTTTACTGGAGAAGAGGAAACCAAATTTTATGATTTTCTAGAACTTAATAGTGTATATTGGTGGGAGATGAACTATGTGAAAAGAAATAGAAGAAAGGGAAGAATAAAAGATGGAAAAGATAGCAAATTGCAGGGAAAGAACATAAAGAATAATAAGGAAGATAAGATAGAGAAATGGATTCAAGATAAGCATAGCATCTACAAATGTTTATGAGTTTTACACATGAAACATTTCAAATTACCTTGGATGTCTGATGCAGGAGCATCCTTGGCAAATTGGCAATCGACATCAAGTAATTTGAATTTGAATTTTCTTTAGGTTGTTTGATTATGATTTGATGAAATAAATTAAAATAAAGGTCAAATAAAATGGAATATTAGGAAAAAATGTTGTAATTTAATATTGGCTTCAATTTTGTAATTTTGGTGTGTTGGGTTTTTCTGGGTGGCATTCATATCCTTGTCACTTTTTGAAAAGTCTTTTTTTTTGGGAAAATTTGGGAGTGGATTTTTGGGAGTTACAACATTTGTTAACTCATTGATTACTCCTTAAAGGATGCAAAAGAATATGGGCACCCAAGTTGAATTGGTAGTTTCATTTCTAAATGGGTCCCTATTTTTTAGGAGTGGGAGAACAAGTTGTCTTCCAAACTTAGAAAATGCTAAGAAGTGGATTTGAAGGAAGTTTTATTGGAGCATTTAATTGATTTTAATTTGGCTAATATGGGATATTTCAAAATGGGGTCATGACATTCTGGTGGGGGTGGTTTTTGGTGTGGAAAATCATTGTTTTATGGAGATTTTTGAGAAGATTTGAAGGATTGGTTGTAGCCTTTGGAAGGGGGGGATGAATTCCTTTGTTTGTTGCAGGTTAGATGAAATTACAGCTACATATGTCCATTTATTGAGAATTTATAATCAGCTAATAAGGTTGAAATAATATGTAACCATGTTATGCTAATGAAATGCATTTTTTATTGCAAATTTTGAGAATTTGTTGCTGGAGACTGTTGTAATTTGCAGGTTTGCGGGTTGAAAGCATGAGGGCATAGATATTGAGTGTTTAATGTTATTTTAATGTTTATGATGTTATTTTGAGGTTCTAAATGATATTTGTAGTAGCAATAAGTTTTGGAATCCATTGGTTGAAAGCAATGGAGTTTTCTTGAAAATTTGCTAGAAGATTATTGATTGTAGGTTGAAGAATGAAGGAAGGAGATTGCAGGTTGTTATTTTGCAGATTGAAATCTAATTTTAGATGACTTAAATGAGCAGATTATATGGTTGTAGCATGTATTTTATTTCAGTGGTTTTCATCAAAAAAAAAATTCTAAAATATGATTGTAATGTTGTGGGAAATTTATCAATGAAATTATGAGACAATTCTCGCTTCCATTCTCTTTGTTCTTCTATTATTTTCTTGTTGCTTTTTTTTAGGATTTGTAGCAATAACTTGGTGTCTATCTTGCCCCTTTCATCAAAATCTACTAGATTTTCTTGATTTTAGAGTGAGTCTTGATCATAATATGTCAACCTCAGTTAGCTAGTGTATGATCCCAAGTGTTCTTATGTCAATATTCTTTATGGCTTTGTTGATCTTTGTGAACACACAACAACATTTTTTCCTTTTATCAAGTATAATGGCTTCCTTGTCTTCTTTGTTTTACTAATGTTTGCACTATTAGAAGGTGTAATGGATTTTTTGATAGTGAATTTATGTTAGAGATATGTTAGCTTAATTATTTATTAATAGTTATGATATAGTAGATTAGGTCACATTGAATACAAGAAATTGAAATAAAATAAATATGCATTAAAAAATTAATTAAAAATATAATTACTCCATTCATGTGTGTTAAGCACTTGCTTTAAAGCATGTCTAAATGTGTCCTACCTAAATCAAGATTCAAGCATTCTTACTAATCCGCCTTATGATCTCCTACCATCTCAAGATCCATGAATCTCTACTAGTCCTCCACATGGTCCCCTACTATCTCAATAGCTAATTTATAATCCTACTATTCCACCCCATGATCTTCTACCATCTCAAGATCTAAGCATCTCTACTAATCAACCTCATGATCCCCTACTATATCAAGAGACAAATGTCCCTATTGATCCACCTCATAATCTTCTACCATCTCAAGATCCAAGCATCTCTACTAATCCACCTCATGATCCCATACTATCTCAAGAGCCAAAGTCCCTATTGATTTGTCTCATGATCCCCTACTATTGCACAAGCCAAACATCTATAAAAATCAATTTCATGATCCCCTATTATCTCAAGATCCAAATGTACCTATTGATGGGTGATCTCACAAAATTGGTTTACAATTTCGTTGAGGAAGGAAAATTGCAAAAATGCCCCCATGAAGAAAATTTTGGGTTTTGGGGGGTTCGCACAAAGGGGGGGTTCACTCTAACCCAAAAGGGGTTCACTTGAACCCCCCTTCGAGCAAACCCTCTTTAATGATGGGACCCACTTTTTGCATGTTTTCCAGAATGGAAATAAAAGGGAAATTTTGAAAAAAAGGGGGTTTGCTCGAACCCCCCTTTGAGCGAACCCCCCCTCGCTCGAAAGTTCAAGGGGGGTTCAAGTGAACCCCCTTTTTTCCCTTCTCCCCTTCTTACACCAAATTTCTACAAAAATTGTTTTTGAAGCTCAGGTTGAGGATGAAAATGGAGGAAACTTCACAGACCCAACTGGATGATGGTAGTCCTCAAAATGAGCTATCCATCGAATATAATTTTAATATATTTTAGTTTTATTATGTATTTTTTAGTTTAATTAAACATAGGCTTTTCACCAAAAATCAAGCTCTCTATTCTGCACATGTGGAAAAATAGTAGATTATCAAAAAAAAAATCTGAAAAATATGTTCAGGCTAGGTATTGATGTCCTTGATCTAGTTAAAAGAAGAAAAAAAAATTTGATACACACAAAAAAAATTATATTGTTTACAGTCTGCCTATGTCTAAATTGTAATTGGTTTGACTTCAAAACTTGATTAAGAAAAAAATAGTCAATAAAACGCTATGAAACCAAATTAACTTGTTAGATATCATAGTTACAAAGCTAAATATGAAAAAAATAGAATTTTATCCTTCATAGAAAAAAAGTTATGTTGTTTACGGTGAGCATCACTCCTTAAAAATGGTGTTTACTGATAAAAACTAGTTTTTGAAGGAGATGGAAAAGAAATGCAATCTGATTCAAAAATAAATAAAATATATATTTAGAATCTACAGAAAAAATGTGACAAATCACTAGTTCGCATCATCTTCAAATTCCTCATGGTTTAGCAGCTATAGGTGCCCGAAAGTGAAGATTTAGTTAAAAAAAATTAGTTCAATGTCTAGTTTGGCTAAAAATTGTAAACCAATATTGTGGGATCACCCTGATCTACCTCATGATCCCCTACTATCTCATGAGCCAAACATACCCACTGATCCACCTCATGATCCCTTACTACTTCAAGCTTTCCAAATATCCTTATTGATCCACCTAATGATCCCTTACTATCTCAAGAGCCAAATGTCCCTACTAATCCACCTCATGATCCCCTAGTACCTCAAGAGCCAAATCCTCCTCAAGATCTCCTATCATCTCTAGATACAATTACTCACATCGAACCTATTCCCAAATTAATATCCTATCACCTTGGTTACTCCACCTTCATCTAATCTTTTTTTCTCACTATTAAGGAAACTATAACCACCATAACTCCTTACCCATCCAATAATGGATTCATATCTTGCTTCCAAAGCAACCAATATCCCATCAGCAATCACATTTTTCACAAGATGCATTATCATGTCAAAGGACTAGGCCTTCATAAGCAAGGTATCTCATAACCCATAGAAATTAAAAAATGTATCAATATTTCAAGGCCTTGACTATAAGTTCCAATATAAAGAAATTGATAACACCTCTATTATTAGTAATAAAAAAAAATTGCTTTTAATTTGTTCATTGAACCCATCACCCCATCACTCATATCATTTCCACCACTAATCCTTTCATCAACCTTACCCATCCATCACCTAAAATCATTAATTAGGACTAATACATGAATAAATCATTGGACTTGTTCTAACATGATAAAGTCATCACCTAACTCATAGGATGTTAAGATAATCTCTCCCCATGGTACCATACCTTCACTTTTGGAAGTAATTTGAATGCCAAAACATATAAAGAAAAAATTATGTGCAAATCAAAGGATCACCATGTCCCCATGCATCAACATGTAAACAAAAATCAGAACCAAATTCAATCTTATCAAAACTGAACAAGCTACAAAGGCCCATCAAGTAAAAGGAAAACACCAAAATAATGTGAATTCCAAAGTAAAAATAAAATAAAATAAAATAAAACAATATGGATCCCTAAGAAAAAAATAATACATCCAAAAAGCACATCCATTTTTTTCTCTAATAGTTACTTTTGTCCCTCAATCCAAACATGCCTATCTATCATCCCCATCTCACATTCTTCCCCCTAAATCTAAGCATCCCCATCTTCCAAAGTCTCAATCTATTTTGGGCCCCTACATAACCAAATCAATAATTCTCAATCTTTCATTCCCTTAATCTAAATTGGGTCCATACATCTCAAAATTAGTCATCCAAACTCCCTTGTCCAAATATCAACATATAACATAGATCCTAGTCCAAAATTCCACCATCTACCATGGTGTGTGCAATGGTCGGTCCTAACTCCCTCTAATCCCATGACATTTTCTCATGCCATCCCCTCCTTCCATTCATCCATCCTTCAACATCCAATCCAGTATCCCATATATTACACTCTTTTGATCCATGCCTTTGCATAAATCACTATTCATCCTTCATTTGTTTGTGTTGTTTCCCTTAGTAGCATCTTCTAGCATCTTTGAGTCCTTAACACTAATTCTTAAACAAGGAATATCATCTTCATAAAAATAGATTCTTGATTCCTTATATCCTCTATATATGCTCTTTCCCATTGCATCCTTCACTCAAAAGAAAAAAATCATAATTTTTTTTTAAATAGAAAAAAAATTAAAGAGAAATAATATGTCCAATAGTGAAAACCACTTCTTATGGAGCCTTGGGAAAGTACCATGATGAAAACCTAGTAAATAGGTGTCATGCATAAATCCCCTATCTATGAGAACTATACACTTGAGTGCAAACTTCTTCCACCCTATCCATATTCTCCTATCTCATTTACTCTATCCTATTTATCTATCCATTATATTTGCATGCCATCCTTCCATCTTATCCACATCCTCCTATCTAACTATCCATCACATCGTAACCAATCCATTCTTATTGCTATTGATCTTGATAAGGACAAGGCCATCATATTAGAGCATGCTTTGGACAATACAAACCTTATATAATTATTTCTCTCATTTCATCCCTCTTGAAACTATATATATGTAGTGCCACAGATCTAGAATGGAGTATGTTATTCCTGTGTGCCATATTCCTTAGATATTATCCTAATTTACAACTAATTATTCCTATCTTCTTCCCAATAATTTTATCCAAAATAATTGAGAACAATAATCCTTCACATCCCTCATCTTCCACTCACTAATCTTCCTATCTCTTATCCCACATCCTTTCATCCTTATCACTAGACTTGGTTCTCCCTTTTCATTGGTTCTAAAGTTTCAATCATAAGCAATCCAAACATTCCCTAGCCATCTAATCCAGTCTACCTATTTTAAATCTCTCGTGCACTCTAAATAATCCTAATAATAGTCCATCAAAACATCAATAATCTTAATCCATGCAATCTTGCTCAATAATTTTGTTACACGATGTTTCTTTGCTACCAAGTTACTTTTACATTCACGGGTAAAAAGGATGATGAATGTAAATAATTTGATCTGTTTGATAAATGAATGAAATACTAAAATAGGTATTAAGATTTTATTGCTTTTAAGGAGTAATTATATTTTTATTGATGAAGTACAATGAAATAAATTTGAATTGCAATTTGAATATGTTAATGCTTTGATGATACAAGTGGATTTCATGTGAACGTCTAACTACCTATGCAATGTATTAAGTTGGATGCAGGTATGGGTTCACGCCTCTAGAAGGGAGGGGAAGTATCACTCAAAAGAAGAGTTTGGTCCAATAACCCTTAATGAGCCTAACTGAGCTATCACACACACTCACATTCTAATTTGGTCAACTTGAGTTGGGTTAGTCCATAAATCGGGTAAGTACCTTCATTCATAGTTTTGGGATGACTTATGGTTTTGGTTTTTGATCTTTGATTTCCTTTGGTTGATAGGGAGATAAGGGTTATTGGTTATGATTCCCTTGTGATAGTTTTGTCCATTAGGGTTAAGATGTTAAAAAGTCTTTTTGATAAGGTTGTGATTAAGCTTGAGAACTTATAAATGATTAAGTACATGTGTATATGTGTTTGAGTTTGGATATTAAAGTAATGATATATGTATATTAAAATATACATATATTAATGTATAAGTATATTTCTACGTTCAAGTAAATGAATATACTTATATATTAGTATACATTATATATATATATTTATATATTTATATATATTTGAATGGTTGTGATTTTAATCTTTGATTGTTTTGTCTTGAAGTATGTGGTTATGTCTTCATGTAGAAAGTAAGTTTTTGTTTGTATATTCAAACTTATATATATAAATATATAAGCGTTAAATATATATATTTGTGCGATTGATAAATGATGACTAAGATAAACGATTATATATATCTATTACTATATATATATAATATGTGATAGATGTTATATTACATACGCAAATGTCAAATGAAATATATATATATATATATATATATAATTTAAAAGTTATATATATATTATATATATGTATATATAATAATTATGTTAAAAAAAAGTTATATATGTAAAAGCATTCATATGCACATATATTGTGTGGGATTTTTTAAAGTCATTTACCATATAATATAGCATATTATAAGTATTAAACGTAGGTATGAGTTAAGAATCCAGCACATGGTGAATGAGTGAGTTGAAGTCATTCACTAGAGAAGGGTCTAAATGTTGAGAACAACACTTAAAAAGGAAGACTCATATGTTGCGTATAAAAGGGATTAAGAGTAGGCTTTTTATACCAACACATAAGGCGCATAGTATAGGAATCCAAATGCAGCTCAAACATTAGTAATAATGCTTAAAAGTTGTTGTTGGAATGTTTATTCAAACGCATAGTATGAAGCATGGGTAGTGCATAAACTAAGGCGCATGGAAATGATTGCAAGACATAGTCAAAAGTATTGAAGATAGTTTGAAACACATTTAAAAGCTTTGACTTGGTCTTTTATCTAAAACACCAAAATAACACACATGAGGTTTATGTGGCGCCAAGTTATGAATAATTGCTTTCCTTTAGAAGTCCATTTTGAGAGCTTTGTCCAGCAGTGGAAGTCAAATTGAATGGGAGAATTAGTTAAGTAGAAGTTGGCATAGAAAGAGTCTACCTACAAGTTAGATTACCTTGCATTTTTGAATAATGTTCTTGTTGTCCATGATAGAAGCAACTTGTGCAAATTTGCTAAGTCTTAAGTTGTAATCTACCACCTTTTATTTACCATGTTGAGTCGAATCAATTGAACTGAGAAGTGTCGATTCTATTACCCTATTTCTAGCCTATAGATGTTGATTTTTGTGTATAAATAGAGGCATTCCTTACCTCAAAGGGACACATATCTACATTTTGTTGTTATTTTTTGAGAGTTGCTCTGTTCTTCTGAGTTTTGTGAGAGAGTTAGAGAGAGATTTTGCAAGATTTTTAGTGGGAGATTTTGTGTGGGTATTTGGGAAAAGTGGAAGTGATTTGTTGCCAAGAGACAAGCTGATTTGAGGAGGCTAGGATTGGAAACCAGCTAGATCAATTTGGAGTTGTGTACTTAGAAGCATGTTGAATCTTACTTATATGCTTTGATTGACTTTGGAATGATTTTGTGATTTGCTTGATTATGTTTGAATGATCTTGGATACTTCTTTCTTTGATGGAACCTATATAGTTAAAGCTTTTATATACCCTTTATGGGATTTTATATGATGTGTTTTTATATGGTCTTTACGTAATTAGGCTATACTATAAGTATATTGAAATGAGAGAAATGGATTACATCAATATCTTGGGGGGGAATAACTTGAATTTGTTAGCTTAAATTCTAGGAAAACCTTAGAAATGATAAGGCTAGCAACACAACGATAGTGATGGTTTGAAATATGTGTCATTGTTGATAGGATGTGACATCATGTGAACCTTATTGTTAGTCTATGCTAGAATGATCGTTAGATCATTGCTTTAATTGATTCTAGATTGAAACCCTAGGTTGAGAATAACCTACTTGGTTGGGTTGATTATTTGATCTTTGTTTTAAGCACATAGGATGAGAATAACCTACGTGATCATATTGATCATTGATTGCTACAATTATCCTAGAATTAGGGTACACTAAGGATGAGGTTAACCTATGTGATTAAGTTGATCACTTGAATTTGTGAATACTATTTGATTGGATCCATAGGTGGGATTACCCTACCAAGTTTTTTGTTTTATACTCTTGACATAAATTCATATTGTTGAAGTGAATCTACTTTTTGAATAACATTTTATTGATACGATTATGCTTTTGATTGAGGCCATTTATTGTTGAGGTCATACCTTTGAACTAAGGTCATTTATTGACAAGGATATATACTTTTGAATCATTTATTGATGTGATATATTCCAAATTGGATTCATTTAATGATGAGTATTTATTCTATGATAAAATAAAGCTTATGTAGCTATACTTAAGATTATGAAGTTATTTGTTACGAAGATATTCCTAAGTTAGAACCATGAGGAGTTCATAGGTTAATCCTTGGGTTAGAATAACCCAATAAATGGAATAGCTTATATATAGTATTAAGTACTTCAATGGAGTGGATTCTATATAGCTAAAGCTAGATTTGAATTGGTAGGTTATGAAAACACGTTTTACCTATTAGATGAGTCATAGTGAACTTAGTGTATATAGGTTGTTCCTAGGGTTAAAGATTACCCAACAGAGGGAATTGCCTATGCATAGAATATAATGGTCATTACAAATCAATCTAGAATGGTGGGTGAGCGTGTGATGTCCACTTGAAGTACCGAGTGATTAATACTTCAGCCAAAGTGGTGTAATTCGCCACTAGTTATACTGTCAGTTCATTGTGTTACCTTAGAGCATACTAGTCTAGGATTGCCATACACATAGAACAGAGACAATGTATGGTAAAGTTCTAGTTATGTAGAACACAACACCAACTCAAGATTGGCTAGAATTTTGAGTTTTCCAAACCAAACTCTTCATTGAAGGGTAGGGCCATCTTACCATATGTGGTAGATGTGTGGGGGAGCATAGTAATTCCATGGATGGTGGAAAATCACTTGACTGATGCTTCTCCTCTCAGTTGGCGAGCCAAGATTTGAAAGGGGAATTCCTAGATCATTTGTATTTCTAGTGCCAATGGAGCTCAGATGAGCTAGGTATGTATCTTGTATCTATTTCTATGAAAATATGGAAAATGTATTTTGTATCTTGTTTACAAAATCATTTCTTTGGAAATATTGTAACATTTTGTTGAATGAAATGAGAAAAAAATTATTGCTATGTGATGACATCATGAATTATTTCACTTGTGGTAAAACATAGAAAAAAATTTGGATCGGAACAATGGGCATGTTACAAATTTAGTGCACCCTCCAAAAACATCCCTTGGTTGTAACCTTTGATCCACTTTACTCAAACTATCATCATCAAGGATATATTATTCCCAAGCTTGACATTTTTCTTATCCTCAACATTGTTATCAACATGATATATCACTCCTAATTACATATTATTCTTATCATCAACAATGTTATCAACATGATATATCATACGTAATCACTATAGTTTTCTTATCCTCGATAATGCTATGATTATTATCATCATTAATCAATCAATTTTTTAGCTTGATTAGAGGCAACATCATATTTGGTTTTACATCATTATTTCATATTAGGGGTAGGTGGTTATGTCCTTTGGAATAAATCTTGATATACACCTTTTGGATCACTTTGTGACCCAAATATTGTCTCAAATAAAAACGTTTCATGTAGTTCCTACTCTCCCATTAATAAAAAGACATTTTCATCCTCCATTTAATAAAATATCAAAGAATTTCCCACCCTTCACATCCACAAAATGCACACTTGGCATATTGTGATTTCAATGACAAATCAAGAACTCTAAAGTAACCTCAATCACATATAATTGTCACATCATTTATCATTGTGAATTTCACTATTTCATCCCTCACTTTCCTACACATCATGCATCCTTCCCCAAATTAGGCACAATCCTAATTGATTTATCCTATTAGCACCTTGGTAAGAGGTAATACTATCGTAAGTCAATTTACAGTTGATATTTTTATGTCTTTGATTTATCTTTTTAATCTTTTGATTTATCTTTTGACCCAAACTATGCCTACTCGTGGTCATCACAATCATTACATATCATGGTGTAATTTGACTATAATATATTAGGGCATGGCCTGTTATTTATGTGTGTCATGTTTGTTAGTTGATCCCTCATAAGACCCATCAAGGTGCAACACCTTGCGATGTGTAGGGGCCTTATCTTTCTATTTTTTGGTTATTCTCTCGCAAGACCCACCAAGGTCAAACACCTTGAGATCTAATGGTCACTTCTCTTTGTGTTGTTGTTCCATCATGGACTTGCTAAGAACATCAAACACCTTATGAGTGTTGGGGCATCCCATAGTTTCTTATTTCTTGTGATTCAATTCATACATTTGACACATTGTCACCTTGGTCTTATATACCCTAGTGCATAAATTTTTTTGCTATATAAAAATAAGTTTTCTCTCTACATATCAATATGACAAAGCATTAAAAAATTAATCACCCATGTATCATCACAATAAATTCATATTCACAATTCCATCCATTATCATGCATCCATTATTTGGATATCATATTTTTTAATCCAATTCACTTTTTCTTGAATCAATATCTTCGTTTATCTTCCATTTTCTCCTATCATTTTTATTTTTCATTTGATTTTTCTTCACCTACCTTCTTTCTAGAGCTCACTCACATAAATTTTATATGTATAACCTCTCAATAGGGAATCATCTCATCACCCAATCTTTCATCATTTCTTCCACTTGACTAGGGCATATCACCATTTTCTTCATCTCTTCTAATTCATTCATTCTATCTACTTTTATTTTATTTGAAACAATGCTACTTTGGATTGTCTTAAAGTGGGGAAAATATGCATTAAAAGGATTAGATTCATTTATTTATCATTTTTAATATTTAGTACCTACTTTTACGAGTAATATTATCATTTAATTAAATAATTCCTTATTATTCAATTAAAACAAGCTAATTATCGTTTAGGTGTTCCCTGTAGCAGGGCGCCCAATTACGTATGTATTCAATTAAAACAAGCTAATTATCAACCATTAAATAAATTAATTAAATTTCTAGTATTCGTATTTTATCCATCAATTAAATAAATAAAATACCAAATTCCACCTTATCTAATTATTCATTAAATTAATTAATAAATCAGTAAATCCCACCTCATGAGTTATCTATTCACTCTTAATAGTTAACTCCCCAATCATTTAATTCACTCATCAATACAATTAATCAACTCCTTCATCTACTCATTTAACTCCTTCATTCACTTAGTCAACTCAATCGTCTATTCTCCATGCAAATAGTTAACTCAATCCTACCTACCAATCATGCTAGTTAACTCATCAATCAAATGAGCTTACTCAATAATAACAAAAAAATCATATCACCTAAGCTTGCCACCTCTCCTCCTCAACTCCACTAATATTGGATCAAACTCGTGATCCAAGATTTAATCTAGGCTAATCCATTCTTTCCTCCAAAAATCAATAATTTGGTCATCATAACATTCATCCTTTTCATCAATCAATTATCAATGCAACATTATGTTGTTAATTGTATAATCTAAGGAATGCGAAGGTTATGTTGATAGAATGACAACATCCTCATCTCACCCACATTTTGAGTACATCATTTTTATGCTCAATTGAAAGCTTGTTTGATAGAGTAGTGTTTTAAATTATATTTTTAATTCATTATTTGTTTGCTCTATTTTTTTGCTTACACATGCAACTGAATCACTTGGAGATCAAGGGGAACAATATAAGATTAGTGGCCCTTGTAACAAAGATTGTAGCACTTGGAGATATAGGGGTTTGTTGACTTGGATTGGGTGGGGAGATGTGGGCAATAGAAAACCTACCACCGATTATATTTTTTATCTATTTGTCGATGTGACTGGTTAGATGAGTAAGTGATAAGTTGTGGTCAATTTATCAAGGATAAAGGAAAAGTACATGACATTGACTCATGTTTGTTAGGAGGAAAATTGGATTTAGAGATTTGGTTTAGATGTTGGGATAAGTTATGGAGTAATTTATATTATATGTGATAGTTAGAGTGCCACCAACTTAATAAAGAACCCAACTTTTCATACATACACAAAGAATATAGATGTTTAATATTATTTTATTTGTGACATAGTGGAACATGGAAGGGTGATGCTTGAAAATGTTAAAAATTTGGTAAATGTTGTAGTTGTTGATAAAGCATGTGACCATAGAGAAGTTTAGATGGTGCAATGAGTCTACAGGCCTCACAACCCCTAGTTGTTAGATTTTAATATTTGACTTATTTATTTTTATAAGAAATTCAACAAGTTGGATGATGTTGGGAAAGGTGTCTTAATCTTATATCCCTTTTCTTTTTATTAATTAGTTATATATTTTTATTATTTCTCTCACATGGGAAAGATTCCCACTTTGAGGTGTCATTCTTGATCATATATCAATATTTTATAATATGTGGAAGAAGTTGCGAGAGTGCCTAATATCATCATGATGTGTAAGATAATCTTATGACATTGCAAGTTGGGAGCTACTTATGATAGTGTAGAGGAGGGAGACCGAACGCTTAGGACCCCAGGTCACAAGAGGGTCTAGAACGATCAGTTGCCTTGATCTACCTCAAGCTAGATGGAAGGTTTAGGAAATTTGTAAGGCATTTAAGGTAGAGAAAGAAGACCACTCTTAGTATTGATTTCTTCCTACTAACCCAAGAGTTCCATGGGGTTAAGAGAGAAGGTTTTTGGATTTGAGACTATACCTCAGACAACTCTCTACCAGGAGACAACAATGCAGAAGAGGGATGACAGTGCGGTGCCCTGGCGTCCGTACGGATATAAAGTATGAAATACAATGCAAAACCTTGAGAAACAAGCTAACTACTTAACTAATATAGTTTAATGCATTAACGGAAGTATAAAGTGACGAAATAATAGAATAACAAGAAATATGCTTTAAAGTTCTAACTAGAATTTGACAAGAGTGAAAGGTGATGAAAATACAACTTATGAATGGTCCAACCTCCTGCAAGCTCCACATGAATGGAAAACCTACACACAACAGAATGGGGAAAAATGTTGGGGCTGCTTCGGGGCTTGTCGTAGTCAAACCCCCATTTCGGTGTTCCCACCTCCATGAACAACTAGAATAGCCACGAGATGGAAAATACAATAAAAAAAATTAATGGAAGAAAGTGCTACCAAGTAATAGTAACAACACTATGCTACATAAATCAAATGACAGTGCTATGGAAATGGAGAAATGGAACAATATCACCTTCCCAATCAAGATACCCTCGAGCACATAAAGGAAGATGCAAGTTTGGAAAAGTTGACATTGCCACAACAATGAAGAAGCAATCTCGCAAGACACCAAGTCATAGCTCCAATGGTGGAAAAAGTGCAGCCAGAAGTGAAGTGTAATCAAGAAGTGTGTAGAGAATCAATCCCAAGTGTGTAGAAGTGTGAAGAATTGTGTAGAAGATCAAATTGCATCAAGAATGAATTGTTTTGAGGTGAATAGTGTTATGCCTTGCATAACCACCCCATTTTATTTTATTTTGGAACAAAATGGGTCCCCCTTTTCTTTTGTTTTGTTCGCCTTTGGTTGTTTGGTTGGGTCTTAGGAGTTGTTTTTTTGCTCCTAAGTCTGTCTTTTGCTCTGTCGGAGGCGGGTCCGGAACCAAATCTAAACACAGGACTCTGTCAATGTTTCTAGTTCGGATATAGTTCCAACTCTGACTCTGCCTTCTCTTTTGTTTATCCTTTGTTCTGTTGGTTGTTTTCAACAAACACTTGGGTTGGTTCGTCCTCTTGTTTGTTGGTCATTTCCTTGTGTTTTGTTTGTTTGCTCGCGCGGAAGCAAAATCGGGATTGGAACAAAAGTATGAAATTTCAAGTTTCCATATTGTTTCCCCGTTCCGACTCCATCTCTGCTCATTTTCTTCCTCGTTTTCTTTGTTGTTTGGGCTAGGTCTGGTGTTCACTCTGGTCCTGCTTCCCTTGTGCTTGTGTGTTTTGTTCTTTTCTTTTTGGTTGGGACCGGATCCAGACTTGGAATCGAACTTCAAAATTTGTGAAGTTCCATTTTCAGTTTTGTCTCCGCCCTCCTCCTCTTGTGTCGTGTTTTGGTCGTTGTCCTTTTGTCAGGGCCGCATCCGGGGTTGGAAATTAAGTAAGGAAGTTTGTGTGGGTTTCTTTATCTTGTCTCTGACCCGGATCCACGTCCATCGTACCTTTTGATGTTCTGTGGACTTGACTTAACTATCTATTCACGTTGTTGGCTATGTCCCCGAACTACCGCATTTATGGCATTAAATGCATCCTATTTGCACGTGTGAATTAATGTTTAAAGGTTTAATCATGTTTAAACTGCCTCATTATCATTATTATTCAAATTTTTTAAGCAAACCACAGCCAGGGAAGTCTCGAAAGAATCAATTTGATTGCGGAGCGAATCTTGGCTAAATTCTATTCAGTCCTGAGCAGCATTTTGAGGTAGGTTTCTTTGCTTTTCCTTCTCTCATTTGTTCTTTTGGGTGTGTTGTTTTAGTGTATTCGCAGGAGGGTTTTGTTCTGTGAATTTGTTCACTTGTTTGTGTATGGTTTTTCTTTTCTATTTTTGTTTGTTTGGTCCTTTCTTTTCCGTCCCGTTCTATTTTGGGTTTGTCTTTTGTTTGTCGTTTTGTTTTGTTGTCACTTTCGTGACAGGTTCATTTTTTTGTGCTCTGGTTTTGACTAGGGTTTCGGTTTTTCAGGTGTTTCCTTGCTTAGGTGATGAAGTTCATCTTGAAACCCTGTTTCTGGTCTTCTCGCATTGATTTTGTGTTGTCTGTGTGGGATTCTCATTATGCCCTAGTTTTCACAAATAGCGTGTCGAGTGAACTATGGTTTTGCTCGACAACCTTTGCAAAATGACCATTTTTAGGGTTTAAATGACCTTTTGTACGGAGGATTTGTTGGAGGATTAAATTATGCTATTCCGGGTTTCCTTTAAGCCCATGTGACCCAGGGTTTAAAGTTCATATGACTGTACCTTGTTTGAAATACTCTCTGTTTGTTGGAATTATTCCGCTCCCGTTCATTATGATGTGTCTTTATACCTTGTTCTTGAGCAAAATCGGATACAGAGTGGAAGTTGAATTTGGGAACTAACAACTAGTTCTGGTCTGATTCTCGTTCCGATCCCGCTTCCGATCCCATTTTGGTTCTTATGCAGTTCTGATTCCAGCCTTGCCACATGATGAGAAATATCTTTTATGCCTAATACTTCTACAGTTCTGCCTCCGATAAAGGCATAGTTTGACTAAGTAAATATTATCTGAGGATGGAGAAGGGATTACATGATTGGCTAACCTAGATGTTTTGTTCATCTAATACAGGAAGTTGCTGCAGGAATCAAGAAATGTTGGGGGCATCAGATGAGGCCTCTCAGAGAAGCCAACCAGGTGAAACTTCATGGCAAGGAATTAGACTGAAGAAGATCAAGGTGGAACAACTTTCGTATACATTGAGATGTAAGCATAGGGAGGTTGCCCTCACAGCTAGCAAAATTGATTCTAACTGGGCTGATGTTGCTGACACCAATTTGGGCCCTTTTAACTAGAGGAATTTCATGAGGAGACATTCACCGAGGAGGAGGTCACAGGAAGCAAAAAGGTTAGCACAGGAAAAGGAACAAAGTGATCAGCAAAATGTGCAGGAAGTTGATTCTCAACCGGGGCTTACATTGTTACAACCTTTTTCGTCCACTACTGTTGCTTCTTCTTCAACCCAGGTAGCCACTACTCTTATTGCTCCTACTTGGTTAAAACTGGACTTGGAAAGAAAACAATTTGTTCAACCACAGCCGTTGAATTGGGAGGAAATGATGAAAGAAATTGGGAAGGAGAAACCTAAAAAGAAGGCTCGGGTTCTTCACTCTACTAGGCTCACTGATGCTGGAGAGATTGTTGCTGAATGTGCCATACCCGTAATGGAGAAGAGCTATGATGATATACAAATCACTGATTATCAGTTGGGGGCGGTAAATTTGGGAAATCCTACAAGAAACCGGCAAATGAGTTTGATTGATATTGTGGCCTCTTCAACTAAATCCCAAATGATCAAAGATAAACAAAGGAAGGATGAGCTTAAGGCTCAATTGGATTAGCTTCATAGGTTTTTGAAAGATGTTTCAAGTCCTATTTCCCAACAAGTTGCTCTTCCTGAATCCCCAGTTTTATTAACAAAGAAGGAAGCAGATGATTTGGTTCAAATGAAAAGAAAGGTAGGAATGATGGATAAATGGTTGGATAAGCTCAACCAGGAGGTTGATGATGTTCTTGTTGAGGGTTCTAAAATTCATAAGGCTGCTCTTGAATTAGCAAAGGATCTAGACCAGCAGGCCAAGGATTTGGATAAGCAAGACGATGAATACAAGGAATGTGTTAAAAGGCTTGAAGATATTAGCAAAGTGCCCAAGTCCACATTGCTGGAATATTCAATTCTTGAGCATGGTAATGTAGATTTTGTGGAAAAAACTATGAGCATCATAAGGTATAAGTCTAGGGCTATTCACGGGCATCAAGAAGAAGTCTGAGAAATGAGCAAAGATTTGAATCAACAGATGGTTGAACTAGAGGCAATTGTAGCCATTTTAATTAACCTAGATTCCTCAAATAAAGAAGGCATGTCTTTGGATAAACTAAGGGAGAGATGGAGGGGTAGGTTTGAGGAAATTATGCAAAAGGGAGACAATGGGGAGAATTTATTATTAGATCAGTTTATGGATATCAGTGAGGAGGTAAGAACTGCTAGAAGGGAGTAATCAAGTTAAAGGAGATGCAAAGGCTAGTTTCTACGGAATTTGAAAGGATAAAATTTGAAGGTGATTGGTTAGATGGGCCAGATTCGGGTACTCTTCAACAAGTGTTCTCCAGTTATGATGAGTACATCCTTGAGCATTCAGTGCAAAAGTGAACTGACTCTTTTCACCATACTCAATATCTGCTTTTCTCCTCTTTTGTGGGTTTTGACATAAGCTCAACTCTGAGTTTGAGCCGTTGGTTTCACTTTCTTCTTGGAATATCAGATTTCTTGTTGGCGCAACAAAGTAATTAGCCTTGGAACAAGAGTTCATGAGTCCACTTCTGTGTTCAGTTTCAGTTCCATTAATTGTGGATCTTGATTGATAATTGAGAAACGTGTGCATGTGGAACCCTATATGTATTATTAGGTTCTACTTTGTAAAGTTTGGCTAATTGAAGGAAGATCAACCACCTGATGATAGAAAATAGAGATTAGATCTAGGATTGCTATGTTTTAGGAGAGATACTCTAAAAGTTCAGTAAAACTTGGTTATTTTACAATTTTTCATACATTTTCATGTTATGGTTTTAAAGTTTGGATCTATTTTGATAAGGTTAATGGTACCTGATCAATCCATACGCCAGTAATTTTTGTTGTGCTTAATTGTTTCTTATTTGATGAAATTCAATAGAAGGAACTAGATTCAAGACTATATCATTGGATTATATGTGGGTGAAGTTGTTATTGTATTCATTTGATTTGTGTTTTAGATGACAAGTGAGTGATTTGTTTGAAGCAATTTTGTGAATGTTGATGGTATTTGAATTAGCATTATGGATGTATGCAGTAGCATAGTTTATTCTATGGATTGCATCTTGCTATAGTTGTGGTTAGGTGGGATAAACACTCATTATTGATATGCATGTTTGGATATGTAAGAATTTTACTCATGTTTCTTTGATTTGAAGCTATGATTCATCTTTTTTCTTTTATTTAAACCACCCCCCAATGTAGACTAATTGATGCTATGCAATCCTGTTCCTTGTTACCAGCAAAGGCCCGTTGAATATTACAGTTATATTAACCACTGAGTGATATCAACATAATTGAGAACCAATTACTAGGACCTTGGGAGTTAGGTCACCATGTGTTATCTTTCTCTTTCAAGAGAAATAGAATAGTAATATTATGTTTAATGTTGTTGTGTTGCTTTGACCCTCAACAAATAGTAGCCCAAAATAGTCATTCAAGGTTAGTCAAGGGCGCATGGGCGTTACTCTATGTCACCAATGGACGAGTGTAATGCCTCTACAGATTCCATAGGTGGGAATCTTGTCAGGACGTTCGCTCACTGCGCCCCAACGAAAATTCCCCCACCAACACTATAGACAACCGCTAAGTGGGTGGGAAGCAAGTGGATGAAGTGGAAATGCATTGTCCGATTTCATTTTTCTAAGGTGAGGGGATGAAAATGGGGAATTTGTGAGGGGTGAAAATTCACTCCATTACATTTTTCCCCCACTTTAGCAAGAATATGTGCTACCATATGTGAGGTAAAGTAGATTGAAATAATTTAGAAATGTATATCTAAAATTTCAAGGAAGTAGACCGCAATCTGACCCACCTGAAAGCACAGGAAGAAAAGTTGGTACCATAGATCCTTGAACCCAAGGAGAGTTGAACAAAGGTATGTCGTAGATCTGCAAACCTACGGACAGTGAAAAAAAAGGCTTTGTAGGTCCTTGAAGCTACAAAGTTGAACAAAGAGATCTCGTAGGATGTAAGTGCTTCATAGATCCTCGGACTTGCAAAGGAGGCACCCCCAAGTACTCGATCTTGAAGGAACCTTGATGTAAGAGGCCTTGCAAAGTCTGATTGAAAATCAACTTCACATGCACACCTACAAAGTAACATGTTAGTCCACAGAAAAAAAATGTTATATGTCAAAAAGAAGCCACGTAGGAAAACAAGTAGACATACAGTCAATAGTTGAAGGAAGGTCTTTCAAAGGGGTCCCTCTATAACCCTTCAAAAGGAAAGGGGTCCACTCGAGAGACGTTCAATTTCAAAGTGAATAACAATTCTTGAAAAGAGACTATTTTTTGCCAATGATTCTGGCATCACAAATTCCTTCTGAAAGATTGATTTCATCAAGAAATTTGAAAGAAGGAATTTTCCCTCACAAGGGAAAGTCTGAATTCTATCTTAAAAATTCGAGATGAAATAAAAATTCATCTAGGAATGTGTGTTGAAGAATGCAATTTTTGAAAAATATTTTGAAAAAGGCAAAGACTTTCACAAAGGGATATGTTGGCCACCGAATGCACCTTTTGAAAATTTAAGCAATATGATAGCCCCCACTTAGGATGGTGTGTGTCGAACATAAAGGCATGTGACATCCTAAGGAGAGAAAAGCAAGAATAGAGGTGATGTTGTGGCTCATGAAACATAACGAGATGTAACCGTGGTAATGTTGTCGTACACGCGATGGACAACACATGAGCACCACAACATCACAAAGTGAGCAAAGAAGAGAGAAAGATAAAAAGAAAGAAAAAACAAGAACACAACGAATGAGAGACAGGGGGATATGAGAATCTAGGTTCAGATCTTCTCATATACATAAATCGGTAGTACGCAATGTAAGAGCGAACAATCATCAATCCCAAGAATTCCCAGATCTGAAGAAAGGCACATGAAGATAAAATAAAAATAAAAAATTGGGTCAATATGGAAGGGAGGCCTAAATTCCCCTAACACTTTGCATCATCCCCAGTTGTCGAAAACCAATGCACGACAAAGAGAAGAATGATGTGAAAAATAGAGGAAGATTTACGACACAACAACACTCCTGTATTTAAGTTCCTACAAGGGTGACAAGGGTCACCTAGGAACATATAAAACAAGCATAGGGGAACACAGTACACACACACACCATCTAATCTACACATAAATAAGAGGCACCCCCTAGTTCTCATCAACCAAGAGGTCATCGTTCTCCTAGTATAGATCATCATAAGGGGAGGGCAGGCCAGCTTGGAAGGGTGGAATATCAAGGAGAGTACCCTCCTACAACAAGAGCCAAGAGAGAAGGCCCCTCAAGGTCTTCTCCACTTAGTTCTTGTGAGGTGAACATCAATGATATTGAATAGATTGTTGATAGGGTTGAGACATCGTCTACAGAGTTGAACATGCACTTTACCGGAGTGCCATGTGTCAACTCAGTAGGTGATGGGGGTGGCACCCGAGATCCACTACTAGCCTCACCAAAAGATTCAGGAGTAGTGACAAAATCCGAGGACATTGGGGTTTCCTTCATCACTAAGACGGTGCAAGCCAATGCAGAACCACCCTCTAAAGAAGGCAAACACTTCTTCTGACCCCCATTGCGAGCAGGGTCATCATCTATCTTTCGCTTCATTAGAGGATGAGAGATCCCCATAGATGAAGCAGAGGCCAAGAAGGAAGAGGAAAAAACCGCGATGGACACCACCGAGGTATTTGGCATGTCCACAGGTTTTGAAAAGGGCGATATGTCCAGAAGGGACATCAGAAGGGGAGGCTTAGTTGAAGGAGAAATGAATACCTGCACCCTCTTCAGGTGAGGATCATTCACGCTCATAGGGGGAGCCGAGAGAAAGACTGAGGCGAAGGGAACTAAAGCAAAAAGAACAGAAGAGGAGGACACAAAAGAAGATGCTAGAGCAGGGTCTATTGGCTCCCCTTCCTTCTTTTACAAGGCAACCTACTCAGCGGCAAGAGCCTTCCTCTGATGCTTGCACTCACATGCATGATGGTTTATACGACTTTAAGAGCTAGGGGTCATGGCCTGAGAAGGGATGGAAAACTCTTGTTCAGTCATCGGAGTATCCATCAGAGCCATTTCTAGTGGAGGGAGGGACTCTTGGATGGGAACAGGAGAAAGAGATGGAGAGGCGAATGCAATTATAGAGAGGGGATCAAACTCGAGCGCCTCAATAGCGGGCCTCTTCCCATTCACTATCTTAGAGGTAGGAGCAGTAGGAGGCCATGAAGGTTGATACATAGAATATTCTTGACGAGGGAGAAAACCCGAGACATAGAAATAATGCACACAACTAGCAAACTTTATTATTATTCAATAATGAAAATCTTACATGCAGAGGATCCCAAATCCTCGAGCTCTGTGATACATGCAAACTACAAAAGTTTCATAACAATTACAGAAATTACAGAAAATCCCCTTTTCGTAGCATGCGAACTCTTCCCCCAAAAAGCTACCAAAAATCAGAAATCTCGCCCCTAAATAGAGCTCCTTTCCAGTTTGGAGCCAAAAAAACATTCCAATTTGAGTTTCGGCGGTTTGGCAACCAAATTACAATTTGAAATTCAAATTTAAATTCACATTCGAAAATTAGCACATTTCTAAAAAATGCACCAACTTTCGGAAGCCATAAATTTTAATCCGACTATCATATTTTCAATGATAATACCTTTTCGGAAAGCTCTCGAAAAGACGATGTGGCACAAAGTAGGGCCTACGGCCAACTACTTTGGGTTTTCGAAAATTTTTGGGCCCATCTCAAGCCTCTAAGGGCCTCAAAATTGGCTTTGAATATTTTAATAGCTAAAGGGGTATCTAGAAATGCAAAAACATCAAAGAAACAACCAACAGAAAATTAGAATCTTTCTTTTTTTGGGTGATGCAAGATTGCCCTTACACCACTGGATGCTCCTGCATCAGACGCCTAGGGTAATTTGAGAAGTGACCCCGCCACATCGCAGATGGTTGAGGAAAACCCAAGTGGTCAACCTCTGTTTTGGGCAGCCAGGATGAATCTTCCACATGCCTTCCTCTCCATTTCACCAGATATTCTTCATACTGCCTGTTTCTGGTACTCCTTCCCACACAGCTATCCAGGATCGCTTCAATCTCCTCCTTCTCTGAAGTAGGCACGGGAATGTTACACTATTCTATTGCTAGACCATTCTTTGTGCCACCTTCATGATACTCTGTCAAATCTGCAATGTTGAACACAGGGGAAATGTTGACTTCATCCGGAAACTCTACCTCATATGCATTCCCTGATTCATGCCTCTTCAAAATTTTACAGGGACCAAACTTCTTCATCTTCAATTTTTTATAGGTTCCCACTGGAAACCTTTCTTTCCTCAAGTGGACCATCACTTCATCACCAATCTGAAACTCCTTATACCTCCTCTTCTGATCTTCCTTAGCCTTATACTACATATTCATCTTGTTAATATGTTCTCTTACCTTCTCATGTATATTCTTGATGTGCTCTACAAAGTCTTCAGCTTCGGCACTTATCTTCTTCTCTTGGTCCATATTTCTCAATTTTGGAGCAGTTTGGGGACTACCTCCATACACAATCTGGAATGGTGATCTTCCCGTGCTCCGGTTGACAGAATTGTTGTAAGAAAATTCTACCTAGGGTAAGATCAAGTCCCATCCCTTGGGTTTATCTCCTACCAAGCATCTCAATAGGTTACCCATACTTCTGTTCACAACCTCAGTCTTCCCATCAGTTTGTGGATGGTGTGCAGAACTGAACTTCAACTCTGTCTTCAACTTTTTCCACAAGGTCCTCCAAAAGTACCCAACAAATTTTGTGTCACGATCTGAGACTATACTCTTTGGAAAACCATGTAGCCTCACCACCTCTCTGAAGAACAAGTCAGCAATGTGGACAGCATCATAGGTCTTCTGGCATGAGATGAAATGTGCCATCTTTGAAAACCTGTCAACTACCATAAATACTAAATCATTCCCTCTTTGTGTCCTTGGAAAACCAAGAACAAAGTCCATACTTATATCTTCCCAAGGCCTCTCTGGTGCAGGTAAGGGTTGATACAACCCTGTATTCTGGCTCACTCCCTTAGCCATCTGACACACCCTACAACTCTGCATAAACTTCCTCACATCCTGTGACAACTGCGGCCAATAATAATGCTCACTGATAATGGCAATAGTCTTATCCTGACCAAAATGTCCTGCCATTCCTCCACTGTGCTTCTCCTTTATCAGGTTCTCCCTCATGGACCTCCTCGGAATACACAATTGACTTCCCTTAAACAACATGCCATCCTAGATTATGAAATCTAGCCACTTCGTCCTATCAACTGTAACAGGCTCCTTGCAAGCTTTCCAAGCTTCTACAAAATCAGGAACTTCAGGATACAATGTCTTGAGTTCATTGAACCCAACCACTTCAATCTACATCTCTGTCAACAATGTTTGCCTCCTACTTAAGGCATCTACAAGCCTATTCGACTTCCCACTCCTATGCTTTAAAACAAAGGTATAACTTTGCAAAAACTCTACCCATTTCATATGCCTCTGATTTAATTTTCCTTCGCTATTCAGATACTGTAATGCTTGATGATCAGTAAACAGGACAAATTCCTTCGGTAACAAATAATGTATCCATTTCTTTAATGCTTGAACTATTGCATAAAATTCTTGATCATATACAGAGTACTTTCTCTTTGCATCATTTAAATTTTCACTGAAATAGGCAATGGTCTTACCTTCTTGGCTCATCACTGCTCCAATGGCACAACCACTGGCATCACAATCCACTTGAAACACCTTATTGAAATCTGGGAGGGCTAAAACTGGTTGCTCTATCACCTTCTGCTTCAATAGATCAAAACTCTTCGCTGCTCCAGTGCTCCACTTGAACTCTTTTCTATCCCCTCTCATTGTTTCAGTCAAGGGTGCACAAATACTACTGAAGTTTCTAATGAACTTTCTATAAAAACTGGCCAAACCATGGAAAGATCTCACCTCAATAGCAGTTCTTGGGGTAGGCCATTCTAGAATAGCCTTCACCTTCTTTGGGTCCATCTTGAGACCTTCCATTAAGACAACAAACCCCAAGTACACTAACTCCTTCACAAAACTACACTTCTTCAGATTAATCAACAATTTCTCTTCTCTCAACTTTTCAAAGACTCTACGAATATGCATCAAATGCTCACCCAGGGACTTACTGAATATCAAAATATCATCTAAGTACACAATAAAAAAAACTCCCTAAAAAGTCTTCCAGTACCTCGTTCATGAGCCTCATGAATGTGTTTGGTGCATTGGTTAGCCCAAAGGGCATGACTAACCATTCGTACAGGCCCTCTTTGGTCTTGAAGGTGGTCTTCCATTCATCTCCCTCCCGAATCCAGATCTGGTGATATCCACTCTTAAAGTCAATCTTTGTGAAGTATTGCGCTCCACTCAAACAATCCATCAAGTCATCCATCCTTGGCAAGGGAAATCTGTATTTGATTGTTATCTTGTTTATGGCTCAGGAGTCTGCACATTCTCCACTCCCCATCCTTCTTCGGTGCTAGTACTGCAGGTACTGCACATGGACTTAGACTCTCACAAATCAAGCCCTTTCTCAACAATTCTTGAACTTGTCTATTCAACTCCTCATTTTCTATAGAAGTCGTTCTGTGACCTGCCTTATTTGGAAAACTGGCTCCAAGGATCAAGTCAATCTGATGATTGATCTTCCTCACTGGTGGTAAACCCTTAGGTACATTATCAGAAATAATCTCCTGAAACTCACTCAATAGTCCAGAAACTTCTACTAGCACCTTCTCACTATCTTCCTTATCCATTCTAAGAATCAATGCATAACACATATGCTCATGCTTCATGCCTTCTAAAAATTTCCTTCCATCGACAAAACAAATTCTAGCACTATTGCATACCTTTTCTTCATCCTTCTTTAGGGATTTCAACTTATGGCGGACTCCATCCTTCATCAGGGAATAAGTTTTTACATGGCCATCATGTACAACTCGCCTATCGAACTGACATGGCCTCCCCAACAACATGTGACATGCATCCAAGGGAATGATATCACATAGTACCTCATCACGATAGCTTTCGATCTTGAACTTCACCAAGTACTGCTCATTGACCAAAACTTTGTGGTCTTTCTACAACCAGACAATCCGATATGGATGTGGATGTCTTCCCCTTTTCAGCTTCAACTTCGTAACCATCTCTTCTGACACCAAATTATCGGTGCTCCCACTATCAATAATGACATCACAGCATTTGTCTTCACACTTGCACCTTGTATGAAATAGATTCTTCCTCTATTTTGGTTCCTTCTCTTCAGTCACTAGAGCTCTTCTAACCACTAGGGCTTCTCCCCTTTCTACATCATCTAAATGCTCAAATTGAACCTCCTTGTCTACATGTGCAACCCTTCCATGACATTCCGGCCTTCTGTCTGTCCTTCCTTGGTGTTGTGGACATTCATAGGCTCAATGCCCTTCTTCACCACAATGGAAACAAGTTCCTCTGAAACCACCTCTTCCAGGTCCTGGCCCAGATCTTCCTCATCCTCTACCTCTTTGATCACCACTATTTTGATCACGAGGGCGGTAGAAGTTATCATTCTTCTGGCCTCGATTGGTACCCACATCTTCATTTTTCCTTTCATCCTCATTTCAGCTCCCAAAAGATCTTCCACTACCCCTTCCACTTTGACCTTCTCATCCTTTTTGCTTGCTGTCAAATCTTTTGTTTAGCTTCTCCTCAACTTTCAGAGAAAACTGGTATGCATCCTCAATGGTGGTCATTCTGACAAGGCTTAGCTCCTCTTGAATTCTCGGTCATAACACATTAAGATAACGGGCTACCTTCTCCTTGTTGGCCTCTACATGGCCCATTCTGATGATTATCTTGTGAAAATATTCTATGTATTCTTTCACAGATCTACTTCCTTGCTTCAACCCTTGCGATTTCTTCAGTAGATCTAACTTGTAGTCCACTGGTATGAACTGCTTCTTTAGTTTCTCCACCATGCGATCCCAATTGCTGATCTTTCCTTTTCCTCTTCGATTTCTCTCCAACTGGACCTCTTTCCACCAAATATTGGCATGGCCCTTCAGCTTCATTTTTGCAAACTTAACCTGATCTCGGTCCTCTACTTCATACTCAAAATACTATTCTAGCTCGTTGATCCAGTCGATCAACTCTTCTAAGTTTAGACTTCCAAAATAACTGGGGACTTCTATTCTTGGTTTTTTTTCGATCTTTGAAATGGCCCTAATCAACCGCATTTGATCTCGATCAATCTCTTCTTCTTCCTCTTCTACATTTGTATCTTCCACCTCTTCTTCATCTTCGCTTTCTCCTCTCCTTCCCGAGTTTAACCCTCTTCTCATTTGTTCCTGCAATGCATCAATTTGTCTCTGGAGGGCTCTAAAACCCTCAGCTGTAAATGGATCTCTTCCACCAGCATTTCTAGCACCTCTACCACCTCTGGCACCACCACACCTACCAGGCATCACTCTTGGAGGCATCTTGAATACCTCGAATCCACAACCACGGTCCTGGTACAAACTTCCTCACGATCGGTGATCTGTCCACATGCTCAAGAAAACCCGCTCCAATACCACCTGACGAGGGAGCAAACTCGAGACACAGAAATAATGCACACAACTAGAAAACTTTATTATTATTCAATAATGAAAATATTACATGCAGAGGATCCCAAATCCTCGAGCTCTGTGATACATGCAAGCTACAAAAGTTTCAGAACAATTACAAAAATTATAGAAAATCCCCTTTTCGCAACATGCGAACTCTTCCCCTAAAACGCTACCAAAAATCAGAAATCAAGCCCATAAATAGAGCTCCTTTCCAATTTGGAGCCAAATCAACATTCCAATTTGAGTTTCGGTGGATTGGCACCCAAATTACTATTTGAAATTCAAATTTAAATTCACATTTGAAAATTAGCACATTTCTAAAAAATGCACCAACTTTCGGAAGCCATAACTTTTAATCCAACTGTCGGATTTTCAATGATAATACCTTTTCAGAAAGCTCTCAAAAAGACGATGTGGCACAAAGTAGGGCCTATGGCCAACTACTTTGAGTTTTCGCAAATTTTTGGGCCCATCTAGAGCCTCTAAGGGCCTCAAATTTGGCTTTGAATATTTTAATAGCTAAAGGGGTATCCAGAAATGTAAAAACATCAAAGAAACAACCAACAGGAAATTAGAATCTTTCTTTTTTTGGGTGATGTAGGATTTCCCTTACACCACTGGATGCTCCTACATCAATTCTCCATGGGGACCCTTCCCCTTACCTATAAAATAGGTTGAGGCACCATAGTCAAGACAAAAAGTTCAAATGTTGAACGCTTGGCTTTTCACCAAGCAGGCACCATCAAACTCCCCAGCAAATGCATAGGAGTGGAAGTTGAGGGCACCACAACAGGGTGAGAGGAAGCAACGAGTAGGATAACTGAGGAAGAAGAAGAAGGGTCCTGAGCGCGGGCAAGCTTCCCCTTCCCCTTTCAGGAGGAAAAGGTAGCTTGTTGCTACGTTATAGGGTGAGTCAATTTTGGTTGTCCTTTGCCCCTAGTCTTGTACTTAACGTAATTTTGATAAAGTAGGTCCATTATGGGAGGAAGTTGACTGACTGGGGTGGGCTAAAAATGATCCAAGGAATAACCCCCATGTGATACTAATGGTTGATATCTAGTGTCGTGCACGACATGCACAACACCTTCGTGAGAGAACTTTAAACACGTGAATTACAAAAGCGATCCCATTCATGGAGGATAAACAAGGGATTCCTAGCTTTACCCTAAATAGATAAAATTTTGGGATGACATTGAAAGAAGTATCCACAACCCTAGGTCCCACTAGGACAAAAAAAGTTATGGAACCGTATAGAGAGAGAGAGAGAGAATGACTGTCATGGGTACATATAGTAGTTTTCATCTTCTCTTAATCCTCCCTCTGCAATGAATTTAACCTCAAAGTCACCTTTGTAATAACATTTACTTGAATCTCGAGGTTGACTAGGGCTCCTGTCACAATGTTTCCATTGAGGTGAGTAGGAATGTATAGGGGAGAGGCTTTGTTATTCATGGGTAAGTCTTGCGATGTAAAAGTTACGTCTGGTGAACCAGTCACAGGCTGAGGGGGAGGACTAGGAGTAAACAAAACCACTTTTACGTATTCTTAAGCCTTAGGAGAAGCATCAAAATGATCAATAATTAAGTTCACGGAGTGGGACAAAATTAGGTCTGTATACATCTACAACTAGCTATTTGTCTTAGCCACCGACTTATTCACATTTTGCTTCTTACCATCAATATAGATGGTATCGTCATCGATGTGATCCTGTATCTCATGATGCAGGTGCATACAATGTTCAGTATCATTCTCGTGGACATGATGGTACTGACATAACATGTTTCCATCATACCAGTCAAGATAAGGCTCTCTCAAAGGTCGAGAATCTTCTAATTTTATAATATTTTCCTTCAACAACTTCTGCGGGATAGAAGAATAAGACTTAGATAATGTCATAAACTATTTGTTGCACTTGAGGCCTCAATCATTAGTCTCCAGCGACTAAATTTGCAACAAATTTACCTTTTCCTAAGATTGATACTATAGAGCTTCCTTCAGGATGGAGCACAAGGAAGATCCCTCGAACTAAACAACTGTTTGCTAGTACTCCGATAGTGCAACACACAGATGTGCAAAGGAAGGATATTTCATCAAGGAAAATTTCTCCTACCAAGATCATTGCAGGTTACCTATGAATAAATTTTGCACATTTGAGTTGGGTAATAGGTACGAGATTTGAGAAAAGAGCACTTGGTATCGCACAATAAAATTAGTGATCTTCTCGTACTCTCCTTGCTTACATCGAACAAAATTCAAGAATGTCATCTTTAGACCGAAGTTAGCCTAGAATTTCCCAAGAAACTAATTGACAAGTTGATCAAATGAAAATATAGAATTGTTAGGCAAGGAATAGTACCATTCAAGTGTTAGATCCTTGAGAGATTGATGGAAGTGTTTTTCCATCAGAGCATCATGGTGAAAGAAATCTATACACATCGTATTAAAATCATCACTAACAAAGGGCTATGTCAAAAGAAGGGTTGGGTAGAGGCCTAAGACAAATTTTCCAATTGGTTTTGCATTCGACCCATATTTTGCAAGAGAGCATTCAAAATAGGGTCAGAAGATGACAAAGGACTAGTGGAACCACCACCACCAGAACCACCTCCAGAGCCACTGTCGTGACCTCCATCAAACCCACCCCCAGGGCCACCAGCGTGGCCTCCTTCGAAGCCACCACCATATCCACTGCCAGAACCACCATCGTGAACACCACCGGAGCCACTGCTAGAACCACTAGCCCCCATTCCACCATAAATTCTATTGCTAAAATCAGGGTTTCCCCCAAGAGGAAGAAATTCAAAACCTAGAGGTATCCTACTTGCTTTGGCAGTAGGGAGTGGATCAAAAGCGGAGATGTTAATGGAAGGGCCCATTTCAGCCATGCATATTGACATCACAAGCATCAAGACACTAATCTATCTTTCATAGGTGTCGTGCTCATGACTTCGAGTAACACTTGACTGAGGGTTGTAAGAGGGGACACATTTTTTCACTGAATCAATAATGCCACAGAGAAAATTTATGCTTGTATGATCTTTTCCTAACATATATCTAATCTCATTAGTAACCTTTGCGAGCCTAGCCATGCTTTGATTTCTCTCCAAGTGAGTTGCAAGATCCAATAGCCTCTTATCTAGAGCCATGAGATGCTCTATAGGAATAGGGATGACTTTATTCTCATCCATAGGCGAAGGCAAAGGGGAAGTAGGAGGTGTAGGGGAACGAGTGGTTTCATCAAAGAAACTCGTCTCTACCACTGATACCATCTCCTGGGAGGCAAGAATCAGAGCAACCCTCGTAAAGTCCATCTCTACATGTTGCATGCTCCTTCTAACTATGTGCCTGGAGGTAGTAAACTAAGTTGTGAAGCTCATAAAGCTGCACAACATACACGCTTACAACCTACACAGACATGAGAAAGAGAACCTCAACACAAGGAAATGGATATTACAAGTTTCACGTCGGGTTCACCAAAATGTAGAGGAGGGGGACCGAACGCTTAGGACCCCGGGCCACAAGAGAATCTAGAATGATCAGCTGCCCTGATCTACCTCAAGCTAGATGGAAGGTTTAGGAAAGTTGTAAGGCATTTGAGGTAGAGAAAGAAGAGCACTCTTAGTACTTCTTTCTTCATACTAACCCAAGAGTTTTAGGGGATTAAGAGAGCAGCTTTCCAAATTTCAGATTGTACCTCAGACAACTCTCTACCAGGAGACAACAATACAAAATAGGGATGACAGTGTGGCGCATTGGCATCTCACTGGTGTGTTGGTGTCCGTATGGATAAAAAGTATGAAATATACTGTAAAAACTCGAGAAACAGGCTAACTACTTAATTAATATGGTTTAATGCATTAACAAAAGTAGAAAGTGATGAAATAACAGGAAATATGCTTTAAAGTTCTAACTAGAATTTGACAAGAGTGAAAGGTGATGAAAATACACTTATGAATGGTCCAGCCTCTCGCAAGCTCCACATGAACACAAAACCTACACACAGTAGAACGGGGAAAAATGTTGGGGTTGTTTCTTAGCCTGTCACAGCCAAACCCCTGTTTCGGTGTTCCCACCTCCATGGATAGTCAAAATAGCCACAAGATAGAAAATACGATAAAGAAAGTAATGGAAGAAAGTGCTACCAAGCAATAGTAACAACACTATGCCACGTAAATCAAATGATAATGCTATAAAAATAGAGAAATGGAACAATATCACCTTCCCAATTAAGATTCCCTCGAGCACGTAGAGGAAGATGCAAGCTTGGAAAAGTCAATGTTGTTGCAACAATGAAGAAGCAGTCTCGCAAGACACCAAGTCGCAGCTCCAATGATGGAAAAAGTGCAACAAGAAGTAAAGTGTAATCAAGTGTGTAGAGAATCAAGCCCAAGTGTGTAGAAGTGTGAAGAATTGTGTAGAAGATCGAATTACATCAAGAATGATTTTTTTTTGAGGTGAATAGCAGCCCAAAAGAGTCATTCGAGGTCACTCAAGGGTGCAGGGGTGTTACTCTTCATCACCAATGGAGGAGTGTAACACCTCTGTAGATTCTAAATGGGGGAATCCTGTCAGGATGACAACGTGCCACACAGATGTCTACGTGCCATGCTAGCGTCCTTGACAAAAAATTCCCCACCGACACTACAGACAACTGCCAAGTGGGTGGGAAGCAAGTGGATGAAGTGGAAATGCATTGTCAGATTTAATTTTTCTAAGGTGAGTGGATGCAAACGGGGAATTTGTGAGGGGTGAAAATTCACTCCATTACAGATAGATTCTATCATGCAATTATATAATTATTATTTATTAAAGGGGTAGATAAAACATATTTGAAGGGACCTTAAAACCCTTTACAATAGTCAAAACATCAATAAAATATATAGTCAATCTATAGTAAAACAACAACCTAAAAAAAGACATGGAGCATAGAAAAAATAAAATCCAGCAAAGCACATCTTACATTCTCTTGAGGGTATCAGTAGCATCTAATTCATTTTAGGAAAAGCTTTCTTTAAATTTTTGATGGTCATAAGACTATTTTGTCATCCTCATCATTTTTTTTTATTATCTTTGGTTCTTATGTTGGAACCAACATCCCCTTTGGTAGTCATCACTAGACCAAAGCTAGAAATCATATTTATTACCTTGTTTTTAAGGCATTTTATCTCCATAACACTGCTCTTGATAACCCTTTTTATGTTTTCCTTTATTTTTTCCATGTCATGCTCTAGAGCCATCAACTTGGCATCTTGGTTCTCCCATCCTTTCATTACCTCATTTTCCAAGACAACAACCCTTTCCTTCCAATTAGAGATATCCTCCATTAACCTATTCACCTAGAGTATAGCCTCATAGTTTTTAGAATATCCTCATGTCCTCCACAACAAAAACTTGGGTATCTCTGCTCTGCTTTTTACCCATGATCTTCATCTTAATATTTTTCCTATCAATCTTCACATAAAAAACCACTTAATAAGGTTTTCCCATGGCTTGATGGTCTAATAGAGGGTCACCACATTTTGGTGTGCCATAATTAGTTCATTAAATAACTCTTGTGGGGAAGAAGGGTTAGGTCAAGGAAGTATGAAATCCTTGTCTTGCGCTCAATGGATCTCACTATTCTTCTAAAATCATGGGTCCTTATCACACTCTTCCCAACATGCTCCTTCTTCCTAGATAGCCAATTCTACCTACAGGACTCCACCCTTTTCCTTTTTCTTAGTACTTCTACCAACACCAGTAGACCTAGTTTTTACTAGAGATTCACTCTCTTTAGATTCCTTGGACTCAGACTTAGACCTACTACTAGTACCTATCTTTTTATATCTATTTTCCTCCTTATCCTTTGAGTCCTTTCAAGAGTCTAAAATTCCATTTTCTTGACCTTGGTGTCATCATTTTTATTAATAGTACAAGAGGATTCAATTGCCTCACATGGTTGATAATTAACATGACTAATAGTTGGTGTAGGGGAACCATAATTAGAGAATTTGTAATGGACATCTCCAAGGATGAAAGAAGAAAAAAGGAAAGGACACAAGTTTCTTCTATCTAAAATGGTTTGACAAAATAAATGATAAAGGTTAATGGACTCAAAACACCCTTCCAATGTCATGTACCTAATTATACAGAGGATAATCTCATTCCATAGTGGTTTGAGAGAATACCTATCATGACCATAGTGAAGTTTAATTGGATCCTTCTTTGACTTCAAGAAAATGGACACGACTTCCTCTCCCATACTCCTATCCTTGAAAATATTTACGAGAATTATAGAACTTACCTTATGACCTTAGACACCAAGAATTTCATAGCCATAAATTCCATATTTTCATTATCACCTTTCTATTTTCCCATCCTTTGGGAAATTCCATAGCCATGGATGTGTCACAACCTTTTAGTTTCTATTCAAAGAAAGTAAAGCTTCCCTTCTCCAATATTCACCAAACCTTGGAGTTTAAGCTTTAACTTGTTGTAACTCAAGGGCTTGACCCTATTTTTATTTCTGCATATTTTCACTAGTTCACTTTTAGAGATAAGAATATACAACCAAATTTGAATAATAATCTAAAGCCCCACCAAATCATAACATAAGCCTTTGAAGTAAAAATTAAAGCCAGGACAACAAAGAACTTTCCAAAATCCACCTCTAAGAATTTTCTATTGTTAATTTTAACATGACCAATCATCATAATCTCAATATTGAGTCTCATACTTGAACTATGCGACAAGCAACCATCAAGCACAATAAATTCTAACCCAAAAGGAAAGTTACTTTAAATGATTATTAAAACCATCAACATTAAGCATAACCAACTACTTAGGAAAATATTCATTCATCCAAGTTGAGACCCCTTGATGTTGAACCCCCTAATTAACAATAAAATCCACCACCTAATTGGGCTCCCTAAAAAATGACCCATGTTGAAACTTCTCATCTTATTTGTAATGTTTATAGCATGTTTTATAAGAATATGAATTATCCCACTAGGTTTAGTTTTCTTATTTAGAAAATTTATTATATTCATGGATTCACATTCCAAGAAAATATTTTTCACACCTATCACCAATTTGCTTAGCCATTTTTAGGGCACTATAGGCAACCACAACTTTGATGCAAGATCATCCCTAGTTGTAAAGCAATCCTATATCAATCAAAAATAGTTCTTCTTGCACTGCATTTAGTAGTATTTTTAGTAGTTCATTATGTGTTTTCCCACATAATTGTTTCTCATCTTGCAGAGTAGGATATAGAATCTACACATCAACATCTATCACATATCCAAATTTCACATACTTTGAATTTACCTTCCAAAAGTTATAGCTCTCAGAATTTCACTGTGATTACCAGTCAGGGCATTGGGGTCAACATGGTCCGAATTTCTTAGTGTGGACCTATTCTGATTGTGTAGAGCTTAATTGGACATCCTACAAGCATCTTGGGTTTGTTGGGACCTATCTTAGAGATCCATAAGTCTAATCATTTTGCGTGGATTTATTTCTACATATCTTGAGGCTGACATTCATATTTGATCATTCATCAGGTTATTAGCCCTTCTGGCTGATGCAAACCTATATTGTAGCTTGAGAAGCATATTTATAAGCATTGTAACTCATTATAGAGGATCAATTCTAATTTAGATGTTTTAGATTCAATATATTTCACATAAACCCTTCGAGGGCATGTAATAAGTCCAGTTGGCCTATTGTACTATTGAAATCCCTTGTGGTAGGCCTGTGAGCCCTGGATAATTCACCCTTGATGCCTATGTTGCATGTAAGTTTATCAATTCAATGAAGTTTCATGTTTGCATATCAATTTTTTGTGTTATTTTTGTTGTGTTAACTCATTGTTACACGGTTTGGACTATTCCTTCTAGAACCCTCCTACCGTGACTACACCAAGTGGTATTAGAGCAAGTTTTTGATTCCTTGAGGTGAACAAATTGTTGAAATGGGGTAGACTGCATTTTTTTCAACCGATCACTGATTGTGAGCTAGTTGAAACCCTTGTAGCCAAATCACTGAATTGAGGAAGTTGCACTGATTGGAGGAGAGATATGCTACCAAGGAGAGTGCCTGCTATGGAAAATGTTGCTAGAAGAATGGATGAGATGTTGGAGATGATGCACGAGATGTGAGTTAGGGTAGATGTTGTTGAAGAAGATTGAAGGAAAGGCCTAAACCCTAGGCATAATGATTAAAGTGATGATGAAGTAGAAAGATCAAGTGAAGATGTTGAAAGCAATCTCAAAGATTGTCAAGTGACCTAGAGTTGAAATTAAAAATTACATGGAAATTTTGAATCTTGAAGAATTAATTGATTGGATAAATGAAATGGAAGAATACTTCAAATATGAAGAAATTGAAGGTCCAGAAAGAGTCAGATTCATGAAAACAAAGTTGAAAGGTCATGTTGCATTATGCTGGAAAGAAGTTCAATTAGATTGAAATAGAAGAGGCAAAGAAAGAATCATCAAATGGGATAGAATGGTGAAAAAATTGAAGAACCAATTCATACCATTCGATTATGAATTGGAATTGTTGAAGCTATTGTAGAACCTGAGACAAAAAGAAAGATTTGAGGAGTGTACTAAATAATTCTACAAGATGATAATTAGAACCGGTCATAGCGAAGAAAGTAAAGAGAAGGTTGCAAGATACATCAATGGACTAAGAACAAATATTCAAGAAGAATTGAGCCTAGTAAAGATGATTTTTTTTGAGGAAGTGTATTAGTTTGCATTGAAAGTGGGAGAGAAGCTAAACAAGAAATTTAAATAAAGACAGGGAAGTGTGAGAAGAATATTTCATAAGAGTGGACCTCAGTCCGGAGAAAGAAGACCTTATGTGGAGCAGAACAAAGATTCAAAAGCCTACTAGAGTGAAGAAAATGATGCTAAATCATATCATAGAGGAAGAGAAGACCAAAATTTCTACTGCAATTATAGATGAGGTCATAATTCTTACCACAATGGTGGATATCAAAGAGATGAAGGAATATCTGAGAAAAGACCATTTAGAGGAACTTGTTTCAAGTGTGGAGGTGAAGGACATAGAGCATTTGAGTGTCATCAAGGAAATACCAAAAAGAAACTTGAGCATACCAGAAGAGCAACATATGCGGATGAAGAACATGTTGGATCCCCTAATCTAGTTGGGAAACTAGATAAAGGTGAATTATTGGTGATGAGAATAGCTTTAATGCATGAAGAAGTAACTGAAGAACCACCACAAAGGAAGAGTCTATTCGAAACCAAATGTAAGTCCAGAGGAAAGGTATGTAAAGTTATCATCGATAGTGGTAGTACTGATAACCTAGTTTTAGAGGAGATGGTAACAAAGTTGAATTTGGAAAGATTAAAACATCCAAACCCTTATAGGATAGCATGGATTCAAAATTAGCATAAGATATTGGTGAATAAATTTTTTTTGGTGAAATTTCATATTGGGTCATATAGGGATGAAGTCTTGTGTGATATTATGCTTATGGATGCATGTCATTTACTATTTGGAAGACCATGGTAGTATGATAATAAATCAATTCATGATGGAAGGAGAAATACTTACACTGTGACATCAAATGGAAAAAGAATCAAGTTGATACCTTTGGAGGAAGAGGAGAAGACTAAATTTTGTGGCATTTCCAGACTATGTTTGGTAGATGGGAGGAAATTATTGGATGTATTGAGACATGAGAACATATGTTTTGCATTGATTCCAAAGAAAGGAAGTAGTCCTGAGATAACAAAGAGTGAAGATCTACCACAAAAATAAATTACAGAATTGTTGACAGAGTATGAAGACATCATGTCAGAGAATGTTTTTGAAGGTTTACCACCAATCCGAAGTATTAGTCATCATATAGACCTTAGAACGGGAGCAAGTTTTCCAAACAAAGTAGCACATAGAATGACACTGATAGAGAATGCAAAATTGAACCAACATCTACAAGAGTTGTCGAGGAAAGGATTAATCAAAGAAAGTTTGAGCCCATGTGTGGTACCTGCTATACTTGCACCTAAGAAAGATGGAGAGTGGAGAATGTGTACTGATTCAAGAGAAATCAATAAGATCATTGTTAAGTATAGATTTCCATTTCCAAGGATGGATGACATTATGGACTATTTGAGTGGAGCAAAGTATTTTACAAAGATTGATCTCAAGAGTGGATATCATCATATTAGAATTAGAGAAGGAGATGAAAGGAAGACTGCATTTAAGACTAATGAAGGATTGTATAAGTGGTTAGTGATGCCTTTTGGATTGACCAATGCACCAAGCACTTTCATGAGATTGATGAATAAGGTATTGAAGAAATTCTTGGGTAAGTTTGTCATTGTTTACTTGGATGATATTTTTATTTTCAGTAAGGCTAGAGAAGAAAATTTGTTGCACATCCGACAAGTATTGAAGAGGTTCAGAGAAGATAAATTACTGATTAATGTCAAGAAGTGTAGTTTCATGAAGACAGAGTTGGTGTACCTTGGATTTGTTATTTCTGCTAAAGGACTAAAGATGGACCCTAAGAAAGTGAAAGCAATCTTAGATTGGCCTACACCGGTAAACATTGGAGAAGTCAAATCATTCAATGAATTAGCTAGTTTCTACCAGAAGTTTATTAGAATTTTCAGTAGTGTTTGTAACTCCATGATAGAGACAATGAGAGGAGACAAGAAATATTTTAAGTGGACATCCAGAGAACAAAGAAGTTTTGAATTGTTGAAGCAAAAGGTGACAGAGCAACCAATATTAGCATTACCAAATTTTGACAAGGTATTTCAATTTGACTGTGATGCAAGTTGAAATGCAATTGGAGCAATATTGAGTCAAGAAGGAAGACCTATAACTTGTTTTAGTGAGAATTTGAATGATGCCAAAAGAAGATACTCAATCTATGATGAAGAATTTTATGCCATAATTCAAGCTTTGAAGAAGTGGAGACATTATTTGTTTCCTAAGGAATTTGTGTTGTATACAGATCATCAAGCTTTGTATTATTTGAATAGTCAAGGAAATTTGAATCAAAGACATATGAGATGGGTTGAATTCTCGTAGAGTTATACATTTGTGTTGAAGCATAGGAGTGGCAAGTCAAACAAAGTGGTAGATGCATTGAGTAGAAGGAGGAATTTGTTGACAGAGATGAGAGTGCAATTATTGGGATTTGAGGAGTTAAAGCATATGTATGTAGATGATGAAGATTTTGGTGAAGCATGGAGAGCATGTAAGGAACCAATAGTGATAGACCAGAGCCAATGGTTGGATTATTTCATTCAAGAAGGTATGTTATTCAAGGGAAATCAGTTGTGTATACCGAGGAGTTCAATGAGGGAGAATTTGATCAAGGAAAAGCATAGTGGATGCTTAGTAGGACATTTTGGAGTGGACAAGACAATAGCTTTGGTAAGTGAACATTATTTTTGGCCACAAATATATAAGGATGTAAGGAAGTATGTTCAAAGTTGCATAATCATAACCTTTGACAGTATCAGAGAGACCTTGGAAAGATTTGAGCATGGATGTCATTTTGGGATTGCCAAGAACACAGAGAGGTTATGATTCTATTATGGTTGTAGTGGATAGATTTTCTAAAATGACACACTTTATTCCTTGTAAGAAGACTAATGAAGTTGTGCATTTTGTTGACTTATTTTTCAAGGAGATTGTGATACATGGATTACCTAAGAGAATTTTTTTTAGACAGAGACACTAAACTCATTGGATACTTTTGGAGGACATTGTGGAAGAAGATGAAGACATATTTGAAGTTCAGTTTAGCATACACCCACAAATGGATGGATAGATAGAGGTAGAAAACATAAGTTTGGGTAACCTATTGAGATGTTTGGTTGGAGATAAGGTAGGAAGTTGGGATATAGTTTTACCATGGGCAGAGTTTGCATATAATAATTCAGTGAACCCATGTATAGGGAAGACACCATTTCATATTATTACCAGAGTAAATCTTAAAGGAGTTGCAAAGTTAAGGGACATCAGTATGGAGAGTAAAAGGAGTGTGGAGGTAGAAGAGTTTGTAGATTTCATGGAGACATTGCATAATTAGGTCCATAAGAATTTAGAAGACATGAACAATTAGTATAAGGAGAAGGCAGATGAGCATCAATACATAAGGAATTTGTTGTTGGAGATGAAGTGATGGTATATTTGAGGAAGGAGATATTTCCAGTTGGTACATATAATAAGTTGAAGATGAGGAAGTTTGGACCGTGTAAGATACTTAGGAAGTTTTATTTTGGAAATGCATATGAAGTAGAGTTACCAGAGACATTGGGTATATCACCTATTTTCAATGTTGTAGACATATATGAATTTCATGAGGGGAAGTCGAGTGGTAGTAGTGATGAAGTGGATTTGAAGGAATTGTTACCACATCAAGAACAAGAGGAGATTGAGTAGATTTTGGATACTAGAACCGGAAGAAGCACTAGGAACAAGTCATACAAAGAATATCTTATGAAGTGGAAAGGAAGACCAGTGGAGGATTCATCATGGATTTCTTAGGATGAGGTGAACCATATTGTTTTTCCTCTTAGCCCTAGAAAGTGAGGGACTCACTTTTCTCCCAACCTCAGGTGTTTGATGCAGGAGAATCCCTAGTTGTAAAGCAATCCTATATCAACCAAAAACAATTCTTCTGTAATGCCCCGTCGCGCAAACCCCAAAGGAACAACTAAGAACGCAACAATTTTATTTTTTTTAAACATAAGGAATGCACTTTAAGTATTCCAACATAACTAATGTTTCAAGTTGCACATCAAAATCCCTTGGGGTACACGAGGTGACAGTACCTAAACTATCCCATAACAAAGTTAACAGATGAAACATTAAATTACCAATTACATAATTCATTCATTCACACATCATCATCCAAACATTCATTCATGATAACCAAAATGATAAGAATAATCCATATAAAACCATACATGCAAATACAATAAATTAATACATTACATGGTATGATAATACATTACATCAGTCTGATAGTATATCTCAATGAACACATATACAAAATTACATCATAGGTCTTCCCAACACACGTGGGAGTGAAACATCAATACATAGAATACATCTGGAGTACAAATATACATCTGGTAACATATGAATCCTGGATCATACTGCATCAACAAAACTCTGCACTAAATGGTACAACTGCATCATAAGGGGACCCAACAGGGTGTGTAGCACGTTCCACCCGACCACCCCCATGTTGGGAGAAAATAAGGAAGGATCCCCGACCAAGCACATCCAAATAGTAAGGCAATAGTAAACTCCAGACATGAAAAGCAAGAGAACACAAAGAAATATCTCATAACGACAATAAATCTCCAAAACATAACAATAGACCACTTCCAGAGGATTTCAATAAAAACAACTCAAAGGGAATGCTAGAGGAGAGTGTCATCGCATGGCCTTACATGGATTATCCAAACAACCTATCACAAGGTGCCGCCTCCATCTATGGTTATCCTGACTACCTATTTCAAGGCGTCGCTCCATAGGGTGACTCATGCGGAACCGTTAACCTCTCGTGGAGACGAGGCAACGATCAAGCCAACCACGGCCTTCTCAGCCCACCTTTAGTCTATGAAATCCCTAACAGGCGGATGAGGCATCCATAATTATCTTATTAATGTTTTACTACCCACCCCCTAATTAATTGATTAGGTTATTACTTGTTACTCTAACTCTAACGTGGGTTATCCTGACAACCCCTTTGTGCGTCGGCGCCCACGTAGAGCCACTCTCCCTAGAACCCAAAACATAAAATCTAATACCAAGGGATTGTACCAACAAGAACACTAAACCACAAATGGAACATCTGCGAGGAAAAACCATCTCGCCAAAATCATATGAAACAATATCCATAAAAATGGTACAACTCCCTAAGTAAACTCAAATCACCACTGAAACATATGGACTAAAATCAAATTAAAAGATCAAAATAAAACATCATTTCCCCACCTCTGGAAGTCCCTAATAAGTAACTTAAACTCCTATAGAAGGATAACAATTGAAGGATTTTCCCACAATACAAAATCCCAATTAAGAGAAAACCACAATTGATTCAATGAATAATCTCAAGAATACACAATTACATAAAACAACGCCATATAATACATTTCAATTCACAATAATTTCACCAAGGAATAAATAAATTAACTTACTTGAGAATATTCAACTTAACTTAAATCGCATAGTTTAATTCTAATTTACTCAATTACACTATAACATTGCAAATTTAACATTATATAATTTATTCCATAATTTCCACATATATAACCATTTATATATATATATATGCTTTTAAGCACATATATATATATATATATATATATGTATATATTAAGCATATATATATATGTATATATGCTTAAAAGCATATATATGTATATATATATGTATATATTAAGCATATATATATATATGTATATATGCTTAAAAGCATATATATATGTATATATATATATATATGTATATATATATATATATATAAATAAAACATCTATTAAAAATCATGCAATTAAATCATATCATAAAATCACCCATATACCTCACTATATTTTACAACAGTATATATATACATATATGTTATAATATATATACATATATATATCAAAAAGCAACATAATAAAAAAAGAACGAATTTTGAAAAAAGAAGTAATTTGAAACCCCACGCAGTCAGGTACTACGTACCTCCCTGTGGGGAGGCCGCAGCCCCCACACAGCTGCATCCAACAGCCTCAAATGATGTGAGCAGCCTCAGCTGTTGTGTGCAGCCTGTGGTGGTTGCATATAGCCCCATGGGGAGTGGGGGTGGTACGACTACCGCCAACCACTCCACCCCAACTCAAAAATATATATATATATATATATTTTTATATTCCATTCCATTCAAAAATGACGAACAAGGAACTCAAAAACGTGTATACATATATATTATTATTTTTTTAATTTTAAAAAGGACAGAATATGAAATATGTATATGTATATGTATATATATATATATATATATATTTGCTCACATAGTACAAAATAAATAATATGAATAACAGTCCAATTTATTTTTTTCCTCTAGACACAAAATAAATCTGAGCACACAATTTTAATTCCATAATAAATTGATTTTCTTTTCAAACAAGAATTTCACAACTAGATTTATTGAAGAAAATTCGGAAGGTTTCACAATAGATTTCTACATAAGATTTAAAGGTTTAACACAAGCAATTTTTCAACAACAAAGCCTTTTTCAAAACATATCTATATTGATTTTTGAATATGACAGACATGATTTTCATTTCCCTTACAGAACAATGAATTAATAAATCAAAAGAATTAATAAATTAAAAGAACCTGGAGTCCTTCGTTTGATGTCGAATCCAAACACGGTAACCCTTCTTCCTCTTTCAAAAATAGATTTCCTCTGCAGTTCCTTCTCTAATTCCTTCTTCAGCTAACTTCTAGATCAATATTATATTTTTCCTTCCAAGAACAATTTTTACAGAGAAGCACAAAAACCTATCTTTTTCTTTTTCAGACACAACCAAAAACCATTTTTGTGTGTGTGTAGAAACTTCTCTTTTTCCACAATAAAATAAGGAAAAATAAATACAGATCTTTCCTTTTTTTCCAAAAATCCCACCCATCCATTGGTTCTTTTTATTGCTTTAAAAGCTCACACTTATCTCACAAATTTTAATTAAAAATTCATTAATTTCACATTTATCCTCACATGATATTATCCTTAGATTTTAATATAAAGACAATTTACAATTATCACAAAACATTATTTATTTAAATTAATTACTCTATCCTTTTTAATTAATTAAATATCTTTTAATTTACAATATTTTAAATCCAACATTTAACTAAATTACAATTACATACAGTTAATCATATCTACAAGATAACATTAATTAATCCCATATAAAATAAGGATAAATTAAATAACAACTATCAACAAATAAAATAAATAAACAACAATATTGAGACAAAGACAAGGTTGAGACCACGACACTGAAAGACTCACAACGAGGTGACAGACTTGGGACTGGGACACTTCCTTATCAACTCCCTTTTTCAACATCATACCCGTTGGGTTAATTTAATGCTTGCCTTGTCTTGCCGAAGTAGGTGGAATCGAGACTTTGTTCTTGCAATCCCTGCATACAAACAAACGTCAAGTAGCATGCAAATCTCCATTGTAGACACACTATGAAAGGTAATCGCAGGGTAGCAGGGCGCTCACAAGTAAGTGATTCTACTCTGTCCTTTCACCAAGACTCACTATTTCACCAAGACTCACTAGTAAATACATCAGAAACCATAGCAACATAGAATCACAGCATCACCACATATAATATTAAAGAAAACCATAGCATAACCAAATAATATAACCACCACATAATGTATCATCCAACATCATAAGTAATATCAAATGCAACAAACCAACCAAACTATGAATCCGCACACAACCAAGTCGGTGAACTAATCACCATCACAAACCAAGTATCAAACCAACACATAAGAGTATCAAAGAATATCAGCAACATGGGGGTATTACATCTTCTTGCATTGTATTTTGTAGTAGTTTCAGTAGTTCATTCTGCATTTTACCACATCATTGTTTCTTAACTCATGGAGCAAGATATATCATCTACACATCAACATTTATCACATATCCAAATTTCACATCATTTGCATTTACCTATCGAAAGTTATTGCTCTCATAATTTCACTATGATTACAAGCCAGGGCATTGGGGTCGACCTCATCCATATTTCTTAGTGCAGACCTATTCTAGATCATGCAAAGCTTAATTAGACATCCTACAAGCATCTTGGGTTCATTGGGACCTATCTTAGAGATCCACAAGTCTTATCTTTTTGCATGGAGTTATTTCTACATATCTTGAGGCTTACATTCATATTTAATCATTCATTGGGCTATTAGTCCTTGTGGCCAACACAGACCTATATTGGAGCTTGAGAAGCATATTTGTAAGCATTGTAACTCATTGTAGAGGATCAGTTCTAAGTTAGATGTTTTAGACTCAATGTATTTCGCATAAACTCTTTCGGGTGCATGTAATAAGGCTTGTTGGCCAGTTGTACTATTGAAAGCCCTTGTGGTAGTCCTATGAGCCATAGATAATTCCCCCTTGAGGCCTATGTTGCATGTAAGTTTATCAATTCAATGAATTTTCATGTTCACATATTAATTCATTGTGTTATTTCCGCTGTGTTGACTCATTGTTGCATGGTTTAGATTGTTCCTTCTGGAACCCTCCTTCCATGACTACACCAAACTTTAGCATAATAATTTTTCTAGACCCTAATATTGACTACATAAACTACAATTAAATTACCTCTACCATCCCTTAGAATCCCTCCACCACTTGCAATCCATGGGTTCCCTTTAGCTACACCATCAAATTTTAGCTTGAACCACTTAGGTTGCAAGAGAGCCTAGAAAATGTTGTCTTTGAGTTTTACTCTCCTTGAATGGATGTGAGATGTTAAATTCCATCTTCCAAAAAATAGAAACATCAAGTTTCACTATCAAGATCACAATCTTGGAAGAGGTCACCTTCTCATAGATAACCCCAAGAAATTTTCTTTGATGGTTGTTCCCTATTTTTTTTTCTTATTTCTCTCCTTGTAAAGGCCCCATTGAATATGTGGTAAGAATTCCCATTAAAATATTAAGGAATAGTTAATAAAGGGATCCTTTCCAAGTTTAATCACACTTTGAATCTACTCAGTTAAACCCCATATAAATTTGAAGAGGGAGAGAATCACATATACACCTACCAAGAGAAAGAGAACTCTATCAATAAGTGAGTATTTGATTATTATGTCAATTTACATAAAAAAAATATTTCATAGTGATAACAAAACCCCTCCAAACTAAATTATCAATCATTAAAAGCTTATTTTGGGCTACTCATTGTTACATTGGAATCTTGACCAACATTATGATGTGTCATAAGGCATCTTTGTATGGGAAAATGGAGCCAAAATGGAGCGCCCAAGTTGGTGAGTTGGTTATGAGGAATTATGACTTTGCAAGTGGATCTTATAATATTAACATGTTGATTGATCATGGGAATTTAGAATTAGAATTTCTCATGAGGATTTGGGCACCATTTTAGGGTGGTACAATCTCATGGTTTATGATTTTTGGTTTCCTATTTTATATCTTTTATAATTTAGTGCCTAACATAGAGATGTGATATGATGTAATTTTTATAGTGGGTTATACCCCTAAAATATCTCAATACTTTTGCTCATTTTTCCCTTGTGAAGGCTTGAGCTTATTGATGTATTGTAAATGGATTGGTACTATGAATACTTTAGGTCAATATTTGGAGGCTAGGTTTTTTCTTGAAAGGTTTTTCTTAGGATAAATATTGTGTCATTATGGTATTGGTTTTTGTGTATATATTTTCTTTTGAGACTACAAGATCATATTTGACATACATTTTTCTCATTGATTAGTGTAGTGTTTTCACTATCAAATTCCTTTCAATGATTACATCTTTATCATCCTTATCATGCTTCTCTTAGATTTGACTATTAGTTATATGATCATTTTCTAGCGTTTAAATATCACTAGCATTTTATTTTGGTTATGTTTTATAGTGATAGGCTTTTAGTAATTCCCATTTCTAGGGGAGGTTTAACAATTTCATTTGTTTGGTTGGAGTCCTCTTACATTCTTTCTTGGTCAATGCTTAAATTTTTTTGTATTAGATGAACTCTCTTATCCTCCAAATTAATCTTGTTATTTTTTAGGATAGTTCTTTTTCAAGCAAGTTTTAATTAGTGTCTACTTTAAATGTGTGACATATGGTACTCAATATGTGCTTTTTCTATTTTATGGGTTTTTGATGAAGTTTTCCTTGCAAGAAGAATCCAAGAATGATCTATATACTTTAAGTAGATTCATATATTTTTGGGTGTTTAAAATGCTTGATTTGCATATTTATTGCTTGTTCTACTTTGATATGAACACATTTAGTAGTTTGCATGAACATCACAATGGGGACAAAATATAATGGTGAAAATTGCATATCCATGCCCTTTTGCCTTATGTATTAAGCTTGTCTTGATTAGAGTTTCCTTTATACAATAACATGTGTATAAATGACATATTCTTGTGTGAATTTGATTTATTAGATCTTCTTATCTTGATCCCATTATCACTCATCACTAGAGATTGACCTCAATCCCTAGTTCCCCCATCTTTTACCTTGGATTAGTTTTGCAAGTGCAAAGTTGACCTAGGTCATTTCTTGAGAGTTGTAGATATGAACCATGAGCTCTTACAATTCAAATTTAAAATAAGTCTTATTGACTTTCTTCCTATTAATCATTGTGAATTGACCCAGTGCATGTTTCTGGTTGATCAATTGAAATTGACCTTGGAGCATATTTTTCCAAGAGAATATGTGTGTGTGTGTGTGATGTTATCATATTTAAGGACAATTCTTCATTTATTTTGAAATTATCTAATAATGTTGGAATTTGATAGGACACCTAGGCAAAATGTGCTTCAAGAGGAATCAATTTTGCATTGTTTGCTTATGACATCATCCTAGGCCCATCACATGCTTGCTTACTACCCTTGCTTTGTGTTCCAAAGTTGTTAAATTGGTCCATCTAAGAGTCTAATTAAGGAGAATAGGATCCTCATGATTCAAAAAATACCCCAAAGGTCTTTGTAAACACCATTAGTCCTTACCAAAAAAAAATGATATTAGATGATCATGATGAAAAATTCTAATAGTTAGACCTTTACCTATTCATGTATGTGGATACAAGTTTAGTTTTGTGCACTAGTTCACTTCTAGAGGTAGAAAGATTAATTTTGCAAGTCTAGTTCTAAATTAGAACGAAACAAAGTCAATTTTTGTAATATTAATTTGAACATACCATAAAATTCCAATATTATGACAAATTAGCTCCTAATATCTTGAACATCTTTTTCTAGGTATATCCAAAATATTTCTTTACATTTAAATTTATTATTTTTCATTTTAACTCATTTATCTAAATTAATTATTATATTTAATTACATTTATTTATTTAATCTAAATTTGTTATGCAAAAGGTTAATTTTCCCCAAGGTTAACAAGACAATTGAATAAAAGCTTAGACGACTTTCAACTAATAAAAAACAATAATTTTTCTAAAAAAATTAATTTTCAATTTTGTAAAGTGAACTTGTAAAATATTTAATTTTATAAATTATAAAAATTAGTTTTTGTGATTATGATTGGCTAAAAAGTTTTGTGCGTTATTCACAAATTTTCAGGAAAAGTGAAAACTGCATATTATTTTGCCTATTTTTTAGAAAATTGAACTATTATTTTGCCTATTTTTAATATACTCTTAATGATATTCTCCACTATAAATTATGACTAGAACTATCCAGCTAAAACTATCATTCAAACTTCTAGCCGAATATCTAGTGGGTTGTAAGCCTGCACTAACACATAACATTCAGTTAGATTCTCGATGCCAAAATATAAGGCCATAAACTGTGAAAAACTACCGACAAAAAAACATTTCAATGCCTAAAATATAGGTAATCCGATAACTAAATTAAGTAGAATAGAATAATAGTTAAGGTACAGTCCTCAAAATATCATGCACTGCCAAAAGAAAGAAGAAATAAATGAAGATATTTCACAAGATTAAACAAGAGTTGTAGAGCAACAAAGTTCTTGCCAAAAATTTCTACAATAGTTATGTTTTAATTTGTTGTGTATGGTAAGTTTTGGCAACAATGTTGATAAAACAAATAAATAATAGGTACATAAAAAGAAAGTTTTCTTCTAATGATAAATAGTTGACATTTATAACTGTAGTTTGTGATTACATCAACATGTAATATATGTATAATAAAAATAAAAATTATAAATGAAACAACTAGCTCCTTTCCGTGACATTTTCATCAACTGTATATCAGTATTAAACAATGTTTTGAGCTCAAGGTTGTAAAAAATATGATTGAAACAAGGATGGTTGAAAGAATATAAAATACAACAAAATTGTTCTATAATTGTTTAAAATCCCACCTCTAATCTAGTAATATCTCTTGCATTTGTTTCCCCATCTTGGACATCTTCTGGTGGAGGAAATTCATTTTGACTATCTAGTTCTGCATTCAAAGATTGTTGATATAGTCGCAAAGCAACAGTCAAAATGAAAGTTGCACAAGTAAAAAATTTGAGTCATCTTATCTACTATAAATAAATCCATGCAACCTGAACAAAAGCTAGTTGTCAAAACCTACCCCCCAATACATAGGATGCAACTGAGGATAAGTTCCACGCAAGAGTAGCCACAACAACTAACACTACTTTCTTATGGGTATAGGCATTCCATGCCTCCCAACAATGAAGCAACAAGTAATCCCCTAATATCCATAGATTGAGACTAAATCAGAAGATGAAACCTGGTTTAAGGCATAAGAATAAAACATTAAATACATAACATGAAAATACCATATCCATACACTTGGGCAGAGTATCTAGAGTAGTGTTTAGGGATGATGAAGATAAAAAAAGAACCCTGCATGACAAGATATTTCCAATGTCAATCACAAGGAAGCAATTTCAATTTAAAGCATAAAAGCACATTTTCTAGATCCAAGCATTGGGTAAATCTGTTATAGAAAATACCAAGTCTAATTAATTTCCACATTGTCATCATGTGACCACATTCAACTAGTGTAACGCCCCACCACACAACCCTAGGGAAAGTTGCAATTTACTAAACAAACGAACTATTTTTTTTTTTTTTTGAATAAGAACAATTAGCATGTAAGTTAGAACAATTAACATACAAGTTCACTAACCATTGCCAACCATTTCCCTAAGGCTACGAGACTGTGTTACTGAAACCAAACGCGGAACATGAATTAAAACCATATCATATAATTACTTAACAATAAAAGTTCACATACATTCCATTCATAATAAATTTACATCCAAGAATATGAAATGCCACAAGATTCCAAACAATATAGCTTACAACATGTTTACAATAAGATTACAATACTCATTTCCCGAATGAGGTAAATCCAACAAATATGATAACATATTACAAATTTTGCCTCGATAACAAATGAGGGGTAATAAAATACAATAAGTACTGAGAGAACAAGGCATGAGAAGAAACTGATTCCCGCGAGCTCTCCATCTAGAAATCTCGACCACACGAACAAGAAGAAGAATCAACGGATTAAGATGCATGCCACCCGACCACGTGGAATACAAAAGGTCCCACTCCCTCCGTGCTAGGAGATAGTAACAAGGAATTCCTACACAAGACCATCTACCACTAGACACAGGCTAAAACATAACTGAACAGAAACAACTACAATCACAAGGTCACTTAACATCCACAATCACAATGACACATAACAAGAGGTTACAATGCTTCCAGAGAACAAAGATCATGTACATCGCACAATAACTGATTAATTTTCGATATAGGAAGAGTGTCATGCATAAATTGCCATGAGTTACCCTGGCTCAACCTTCCTAGGCTACCGGACCCCCATCCTGGGTTACCCTGGCTTGCCTCTAACGGCCGCCGGACCCTCACGCAAAACTATGCGTCCCATCTCATCTCGAGCCTTATCATTCACTTGCTTCACAAGAGAGACATTCTTTATCTTTATTAGTGTGAAAGATCCCCATTAATTCTTTTAGATTATCACTTAGTTAAACTCTAGGTGAGTTACCCTGGCGCCCCTTTGTGTGCCGGACCCCCACAAAGAGCCACTCTCCTATCAACAACACACAAGGTACAATACCACAATAGGTAACTAGACAACATAACCTCTCCAATCCAAGGAGGAAACAAAACAAGGAAATTCACTCCGAACATTGGAGGAAACCAAATACGAAAACACACTCCTTCCAAAGGAGGTACAAATCTCATTACCCTCTCCTATTTCCCAGGAGGCACAAATCCTCGTTCGTGGAAACCGGGTACAATAACATAATACAATTCTTCACATTTCCCAAGGCAATTCACAAATTGAACCATTACAAGAACATCCTGTCCTAGAGAACTCCTCTGGAAGACTTACTTAGACAATTAACCCCATTTTCCCAACATCTAGGACAAACTTTTAAAACACTACAATCATTTCAGACAGTTAAATAAGCTAATGTTCGGATTTCCTAAATCCAGTCAATCACAGTTTTCATGACTTGCATTTATTCAATCAAATACACCAAATTCATTTCCCAACATTGAAGTATTTACAACCCAATCATTTACTCTAAATTTCACAATTAACTTCCCTAATCAAAGCATTCAAATAAATAAAGTCATCTGAATAAAATAATCAACCCTTACTCTACGTTTAACAGTTGTATTCATAATCGAGGTATTATAATAAAAAAATTCATCCAGTTAAAATAAATCATTCTTATATCTCTAAGTTTCACGAATATATTCAAAATCAATACATTTAATAAATAAACAATTAAACTAAATCACTTAATCCATATTTCAAACATAAAATAAATTAATCATCAAAATCAATATTTTAAATAAAACGTTTGGTCATACATCAATTTCATTTCATCTATACAAACGAGATAATCCTTTCAAGGTCCTTTTTTAAATATTAAAACATCATTTAAACATATGCTTTTAAAACATTATTTTATATTCTAAGATTTCCTGATTATCCCTAATAATCAAAAATGAAATATCTAAATAGAGGTATTTGATTATCAAATCAGCTATTTTAAATAATCATTAAATCATCTAGTATTCACTTGGCACCATTGAGGAATTCAAATTTAGTATTTTGATTCTATTTGCTCAAATAAGAATAAGGATTAAAATAATCTTTATAAAATAAACCCATTTGATCAATTTGTAAATAATCGTTTGATTACAAAACCAACCTTTAATTAAAACATTTGATTGTAATTTTCACCTTTAAATACACATATTATATAATATTAAATATTATATATATTATATTAAATATTATATATGTAATATTAATTATTACATATATAATATTAATATTTTATATATATTATTAAATATTAAACATATAATATAAAGTATAATATAAATTAACAAAATAAAACTAAAACAAAACTAAAAGCCACACAGTACATGTTTTTTTTTTTAAGGCAGCCACCGGGGGCCGTGGATGGTACGGCCGCGGCCGGCCGCCCACACCCCCAGAATATAAATAAAATTTAATTTTAAACTTCGTTTCATTTATTTATTTTTTTGTATTTTATTTATTTTTTTATATGTATTTCGCTTGGAACGGAATACAATCAATTAGAAATTTGAAATTACATAAAATTTGAAATTCTACAATATACAAGATTAGGAATTCGAAATAGGTATAAATAAGTTCCCCACAAATCATATAAATAAATTGTTTTCCTAATAGACCCATTATAGATCTGGGCATACAAATTTGAACAACAACAAAAAGGATTTTCTTTTCAAGGTAAACTTTAACATAATGGCAAATTGATTTTCTTTCCAACCAATAATTTTCACAAATAAATTTTATTGAATAATTTTCGAAGGGTTTTACTATAGTTTTCTATAGAGGGTTCGAGGGTTAAAATACAGAGAAGTTTTCAATTACAAAATCATTTTCAAAAGAAATAGAGGAATGGATTTTCAAACTCAGCAAGTCAGATTTTACATACAGAACAATAATATGATAATAATTTAATAGAATAAAACCTGGAGTCCTTCGTTCGATGAAGAATCCTTTCTGAAGCCTCCTCTCGATTTCCTTCTGCAGCTCTCTTTTCGAATCTATATTTTCTTCAAACAATTATTCTACCCAGAAGCACAAACCAAAGCTATATTTTTCTTTTCTTTTCATTTACAGAGCAAAAACAACAGAGAAATCTTTTTTTTTTTTGTGTGTGAAGAATCCCCTAAAAAAAATAATAAATCAATCTAAATAAAGCTCTTCCGCTTTCTTTTCTCAAAAATCCTCCTCCCTTATTGGTCCTTTTTTTCCAGCTTTTAAAAGCACAACTTATCTATAATTTTAATTAAAATAATTTATTTAATCAAGATATTATCTGCACATGATTTTTCTAATTTATTATTAATAAAAAGATAATATTTCATTATCCTCATCAATATTAATTTAATTTAATTTCTTGCACTTTAATTAATTAAATACTTTTTAATTTACAATATATTTAAATTTAACCATTTACTAACTCACAATTAAATCAAAACAACGAAACAACTTTAATTAATTATCTTATCAAATAATATTAATTAACTAAACACTAACCATAAATTAAATAAATACTCAACAATCAAACTGCACAATGACAAGGACAACACTTCAGTCATGACACCACAACTTACAACAGGACGACGGACTTGGGATGGAAAACCTAGCTACTATCTCCCAATCGATTACCATTGGTAAATGGACATGCTCAGACCTGTGAAGCCAGGTGGAGTCGATGTCATGTACCTGTCAACCTGCAACAAAGAGCATGTCGAACGTGCAATATGTATATAATATGGTCAAACACACCATGAAGAGGAAATCTCGGAATTGTAGGGCGCTCGCAAGCGAGTGATACAATCCCGTCCCCTTCACCAATACAATATCACTAATTGACGCATCTAACATTAATGATATGATCAATAGCATAAACATCATTAAATCAAATATCTTCTATGTTAATCCAAAACACGCCATAAAGATAACATCAGAATAAAATAACATTACATCAAAATATAACTTTCACATCATTTAACAATTGCAATCAGAAGCAACCAAGTTCTAAAGTCAAAGCATATTCAAACACAATCATCAAATTATAATATAACATATGCATCACGAATCAGTTCACGATCAAATGATCACCAAGTTCCACAGTCACATCATAAGCATAACAAAGCATTACCAAGAAAACACTGTCGATCCAAATATCCAAAACAGAGGGGTGTTACAACTAGAAGCCAAAGAACAGATGCCAAAATGATATTAATGTTTTTAATGCCTATAACTCCAAGTGAGAAAGAAAAAGAACCTTTAAAGTGGTAGATGGATCCCCTGAAAAAAGCTCTCTAATTTTTGCAAGCAATGCATTGACAGGAGGAAGAATCACTCGAATGACACGAAGAGCATCTGCTTCACTTATTTCATAGTTTGTTGAACTAATGTCTTGATCAACTGACTCTTTGTACATAAAACAAATCTCAATTTCAAATTCATTATCATATAGGTAAGGATTGCATTTACACAGTGGAGTAATTGAAATGGAAGAATGTTACCCGTGAATAAATGATTTATAGAAGAATATTAATGCCAAATAAAAGAGTGCCAAGTATGATACAATGGTCACAAAACTGCCAAAATAAAAATAATAGAAAGGCATATGTTAGGAAATAGTCATCTGCATATTCCATTTCAAAGAAGTATCAACAAAATCTAATACCTGATGGGCATATCATTAGTGAAAAATGAAGAAATAACACAAAAAGAGCCAGATCCAAATATAAAAGTAGATTTTGAAGTTTCCCTCCACATGATCAAATCAGCTGGGAACCAAGCACATCAAAATCAGTATGTGGTAAGTAGATCACTTATGGACAACAAGGCCAAAAAAACACCAAACTTTAAAGCAATTACTAGCAGGTTGGAATATTCATATATTGAAGCCATTTTGTTCTCTCGTGAGTAGTTTCAACCTCTAGAACTACTGCAAATGATAGGAAGATCAGAGAATTACTTAAGAAGCCTACAACATATCCACAAGTAGTAGATGCCTAATCAAAAGGATAACTTTCCATAATAAAACTTGTATTCAAGTACACAACAAAGGGTGAATCGTATCAAGATTTGAAAATTATTGTGAATATAACTTAATCTAATTGTGGAAAAAAGGAAGTGCACCAATTCTGGTAGGAACATTATGAGTTCCTTCAATCATATAGGGCTTTGGTGGATATCAATTCATCCTAATTCAATAATTAGAGTTGTTGTACAAAAATGTAAGCAATGAAATGGACAACTTATCAAAAGGACACAATAATTACGCACACAAAAAATTGTGAAAAAAAATCATATTAGGATCCACTGTGCAGAATAAATTATATCTAGAGTAACAATTAAGATATAATAGTTCCTCTTCTGCAATACCTCTTCTTGACTTTCTAAGTTGAGAGGAACTACGAGACAGTTGTGGGCATTGAATATTGGACTTGTTGAGAAGGTGTCAGAAACTTTCAAGCAAATGCAATTGCCTCATTGAAAGCTGAAATCCTTCACCTTAATCAACATCCTTGCAGCCTGCTTGTGGCAAAATGGGAGCTTTAGATAGGATGCGATTTGTTTGAGTGGAGGTAGAATGATATGGTTAAATAAAAGTTATTCAAGAATAATGATATATAAAAGTTTATTTATTATTTAGAATATTAAAAATTTAATTAAATAATAGAAAAGTAATTTATAATAATATAAAAATAAATTCATGTATTATTTGTGTGTAAAAAAAAAAAATATAATTATTTAAAAAATTAAATTATAGATATTTATTTAATATTTAATTTTAGATATAAAATTGTCAAAATATTAAAATATATATAGACACATTTATCTTTAAATAAACTTCTAAAATAAAAAACCACATATCATTCTAAAAATAGGTATACTTATTTTTTATTATTTGCATTCTTCTTTGTTTATTTAGTTTCAAATTAATGTGGTAAAAAAATTTGTAGTTGAATAAATAAAAATATAATAAATGATATACTCTATAAATAAATTATTAATTAACATTTCAAAAACAATTATTTATTTGAATTTTTGTTTAAAAGATTTTATTTTTCAATTATAATACAATAAATGAGTGATATGAAAAGTTATTTATAGTTGCTTTATTTATCTAGTTATTAGATTGAAGGCGTTCCATTCAAATTGATGCTCCATTTATTCAACTTTATAAAATAAACCAAAATTATATTTGATTGATGTAAAATATAATGAGATATATATACCATATTTTTAGACGGAAGGGTATCATATTTATTATTAATCTCGTGTGTTGAGTGTTTTTCACTATTTTTTTAACCTTTCTCATTTTTCGACATGAGCAATAGTTAGTATATTTTTATGGCATGATAAATATTTATTTACAAATGGTAATTCTTTTTGCCCGCATAGATATATTTTTTATTTCACTGATTGTGAATGTTTTTTTATATAGTTTTTAAATTGTCGGAAAAAAGTGATAATGGAGCCGAGAAAATCACCCTTATCGGTCCAAACTTTTTAGCCAATTATATTTCAGAAAATTAATTTCTGAAATATGTTTTGTTATCTAATTTACATGTTTACTTTAATAATACACAAATATTTGTTAAATAGAACATAAAAATAATCTCTTATTGATTAAGAACAGACTTATTAATCACTAGTTAAAGCACATGTGCCTATAGTTCCTTCCGTAGGAACTAAAAAAAGGTCTTGCTCTATTGTGCGTTTAAATTTCTAGTAGTTGTTTTCTTTTTAAATTTTGTTCAATAATTGAACTAAATTTGCCAAGGTAGGGTTTCTAAGAGTTTGACATTCAGTAGAAAATTCAAGGATTAAAAATTTGAGAATTCTATAATTTTGCTTTTCATAATATAAATTTATTTTTTTCTTATAATTATATTATATAATAATTATATTTTATTTACTATAAAATAATTTAAATGTATTACATAATTATATGTATTTTCTATTATATTATACATATTATACAAATTTTATATTTATATAATTATATTTTTTTGATATATATTATAGTATCATTTGATTTGATTTTTATTGTTTGATATTTATAATATATTTTAATATATAATTATTTTTATATAAGATAATTGATTTTTATATAATATAATAAAGATAAAAATAATAATTATTAATATTATCTTTACATCAAAGGTTTTCCTCTATGAACATTACTCGTGACTTTAATGATGAAAGAATGTGGTAAAATGGTGGTTACTCAATTTAAAATAAATAAAAAGAATATTAAAAAATAAAAAAACTTTATACAAAGAAAGAAAGCAAAAAAATAGATATTCTTTCTACATTCCTATAGAAAATATGTTTTACATTATAAAGGTCAAAAACAATAAAGAAAGACAACAAAGAATTAGATATTATTTCTAATTTTCCGTATAAATTATATTATTATATATAATATTTTATATAATATAAGTTGTTATAATTTATATTTTCTATTGTTTTTAAAAATAAAATAAAATTTTATGGTATTTTTTTTATTTTAGATTATGAGATATATTTTTTAATATAAAATTACATTTTATATATTTACATATTTTTAATATAATATTATAATATTTAGATATTATATAGTTAATATTTATATACACTATAAGTTATTAAATATAAATATCATATAACTTTTTACATATATTATTAATTAAAATATGAAATATATCATAAGTTTAATATTTTTTTTTATCAATAATAAGTTTATTTTATTAGTATATTTAAAAAGTCATTACAACAGTATAACTTTAGATTGACACCCACCACACCCCAACGCCTATTCACCAAGCCTAACAAAAAACAAACCCCAACCATCCACCAAACTACAGTATCTAAAAAGACCATCGCCACTGGCTTCTAGACCCTCTGGATCATAACCAAGACACCCTTTTACAATTTTTCATAAAAGCAACCCACATTCGACTAACTATTTACAAAAAGGACTCTACATAGGCTACGTTTATATAAAACATAAAGATTTACACAGATTTGTATCTCCCCTGCCACAAACTTCTTAGACATCATTTCTTCCCTGCTTCATTCCTCGTCCACAATGCACTGTTCCAGTCTTCATCCCCGAGCTTTCCATTGCCATCTTTCCCAGAAAAATGCACGATTAAAACGAAGTTGCAAAAAATTGTAGAGTCCAACCCAAAAAACCAACCAGCCATCTTTGCCCCTAAACTCCACTCCTACTTTGCCTTGCTCTCTGAAATCCTCCTCTTCTTGTCGAACACTTCCTTCTAGGAATTTGTTGTGGGATATTTGGTTCTTGTAATGTCCCCATTTTGGCCATACGCTCTTCGTTTGGTTTTAGCCTATTTCCAGAAATCCATAGGCTACTCAGATGTGCGAATTTAGGGTTTCCACTTTCATTAAGTCTTGCTTCCAGCTCAATTCTGCATTATGTTGGTTTTGAGGTAAACTTACTATTTTTGGTAGTGGCTATTTTTAGTATGTCTAATTTTGGCAGTGGCATCATCAGTAGTTCAACTCAAGTCATCTTGTTATCCATCAGTCTCAGTTTGGCTTTGGGTTTGGTTTTCTTCATGAGTTGAGTTTATACTTAGTCAAATTTCATGTTTCTCAGTTGTACCCCACGCCTAGGAGTAATAACTTCATGTTGTTTTAAAAGAGGGGCCATTAAGGGGGTCAATTGTGCATGTAATGATTTATTAAATGCTTTATTGTTGCAAAGTGAAGATGGACGCCTAAAGGAGGTTGAGTAATATTTTATTATTTCAAAAAAGTAAAAGGAAAAAAGGTGGTGTCCCTTTTGGAAGTTGAAGTGATTCAACTTCTTGGAATTTGAAGAGTTCTTGTTGCTTCATTTGCCAACTAAAGCTTATATATTGCTGCTGTTTGAAGAGCTGATTATGGAATGTTTATGCTAATGTTATGTTGTCAAAATGACAACTTGTTTAATACTTTGAGGGATTCTTACCTCCTAGTTCCAATCCAATTTCGTGTTTGAAAGACAACACCTATTTGGTCTTATTGCTGCTTCTCAATCAGACTAGCAGATTGTGCTTCAAAGTTGGTGAATTTTGGTGAGAATTTTAGTTTTAATGTTGCTGGTGTATACACAGCTGAAGGTGTTTTTCATTTACAGCTTTTGATGTGAATTTATTTTGGTTGTGGGTATTTGATCCTTGCAATTCTATGCTAATGGCGACCATATTTAAAGAATTTCATAGTTTAATTCCAAGTATTTATTTTTTAGCAAGAGAAATTGCCCCTCTTGAGGGTCGTACCATCTTGAGAGTGCATTGGGATTTGTGCAAAATAATATCTTGAGTTTTGATGCAGTTTTGTGGTTTGAGTTTGGGCGCCTATCCTCCAAAGAGACTTTGCATTTCATTTCATTCAATTCAGAGGTATATTGAAAGAGTTATGAGCATTTCATTGTTTTACAGGTGGCTGGTTTATAGTTTCAATTTGTTGGTTTTTATTATCAGACTTCAATAAGTTCATAATTTGGCTTCAATTTCAGTCTTTGAGAGTTATATAAACTAGCGAAATTCATCCTTCACATATTTGCATTCATTCTTCTATTGTAACACTTGTAATTTGCAGTTTTTCTTAATTGTAAGGTTGAGAATTAGTAGTACTAATCCAACCATTTATTTACTGCATTTACTTGTGATCTTTAATGCAAATATCATAACCCCTGGATGGTTTACCGCCAGTGTGGAGGAATCTGATTTTTATTTATTTTCTATCACCCACTGTTAAGTGGAGAATTCCCACTGTTTAGTGGATGCCCGCCGTAGCGGAGGAATTAGTCATGATTATGTTATTTTCCTCCCCCCACTGTTTAAGTGGTTGAGCGGATTTCTTCATGGCTGGTTATCCACCTATTTTTTTTAGTTTTCAATTAATAACTCTGTCATATGTTAGCACCTCGCCCTCAGTGGGATCTTGAGTGCACATTCTAGACGTTGAGTTTGTTTCATTTCAAGTACCGTTCTTTAATTTCTCCGCCATATGACAACACCTATCCTTCCTTGGGATTGAGTGTGCATTCTTGGCGTTGAGTTCTTTCAAGCTTGGATTTCAGTTTTGATGCTAATGCTAATCCATTGGCGTAGTGTTGGCTTGTGTTATGATAATTCAAGAAAAAAATTGGTTGGCATATTTCAGTGGTATTAGAGCAGAAAAACTGCCATCCTGTTGGGAAGAACAGAAAATTAGTGTTGCCACAATGGACATCAATAGATTTGTCAAACAGTTCATGAGGGAATGTGAACATGATGCTTCCATATTCCATGCAGAATATTAGAGTATGTCAGATGAGTTCAAGAATGATGTTTCTTTTGATTGCTACTTGAATTGTGTGTTGATTAGGTATCTTGAAAAAGTGGGTGTGGTCAATTACATCAAGAAAAAAATTAAAAGAGAAACAGAACTTGCCATGGTTGAAGAATCAAGGAAGGAAGAAGCAAAAGGATCTGTTTGTGGTTTGCAGCCCACAAGTAAGCAAATTGAAGAGAAAAATCAGTCAATTAGTGTTGAAGAAGACACAAGCAAGGTGCACATTTTGGTTCAAAATGAAAGTGGGCTTGATGAAGATACCTTGGCAAATGAGGAGATTAAGTTAGAGTCCCAAAATACATCCCTAGACTTGCATGGGATGGGAAATAATGAAGATTATTATGGTAAGAAGATCATTACAGCAGTCTTGAGTCCTAATAAGGATTCAAGCAATGAAGATCTCGAGACAAATGGCTTCTCAAAAGATGCTGGTGGAACAGTTGTGTGGGATAAGTACGTTGAAGAAGAGCAAGATGAAGCAAATACTAATGGTGTCTTTGAACCAGCTTATGACCATTACGAAAGTGATGTTGTTGATGGTGATTCCGATGTGTTTTTATCTCCTCTTGTTGAAGATTTAGTGAAGGATAATTCTCTACTTTATGCTAAGCCAATTCCATATGAAGAATTAATGACAAGTGTCCAAGAAGACTTCTTTGGTATGTATGTGGGCACTAATGATAAAATCAGCAACACATCTACTCAAGATAATTTCATTGAAGAAAAGAATGACAAAATATTCAAAGCAACCAGCTTTGATGATTCTTTAATCCGATATAATGCTAGTGACTTGGGTGGTAGTGGGTTTGATTATCAAACTACATCTGTGGAGAAAGTTATAGATGAAGATTTCAGTTCAAGTGGGTTGAGGAGTGACTCATTCAAAGAGTCAATAGTTCAAGAGGAGCATGATGATCTCTTTCCTATTGATCATTGCAATCAAACCTTTCACATTTGGGATCCGGGTGCGATGTCACCAAGGTATGATAAAGAACGGAGTGGGATAAATTCCCCTTTGATCCTGATGAAGTTCAAAAATCAGTTTGCAATAAAAGTAATGAAGTGATCTTTGGAGGAGAAGTTGCAGCAATGGCTAATGAGAATGTGATTTCTTATGTTGAAGAGAAGAATGTTTTAAAATCAGCAAATGGTTTGGATGCCTTTCAGAATTACGCACAAGAAGAGTATGAGAACTTGAAAGGTCAAGATAGAGGTACTAATTTGTTTGAAGAAGTTGTTAACAAGCCTTCGATTCAGGAGTTATGTAGTGATAAGATTAGAAAGGAGGCTGATTTTGAGAATCAAGTCAAAAAAAATAAATCAGAAAAGTTGATGTTTGATGAGCAAAGCTTCTTTGCTGATTATGATCATGGGCCTAAAGAGCTGCAAGTTTTGAAGGATAACTTATTGGTTATGAAAGAGAAAATTGTTAAGGTGTTATCAAGATTTGATAGCACACACAATTGTATTGAAGAACTTTACTGGGAGCTGCAGTTTGAAGAGAGACATAATGGAGTTAAGGGTGGAGACACTCTTTCTAAGGTGCGAACCATCAAAGAAGCATTTGAATCCATAAAGTCAGATTATTTGCACTTGCTCTCAGATAGGGATCATGCTATTAAGTTTGTAGAGGAAACCTATGATGCCTATCAAGAGAAGGAGAATGAGGTTGATAGGCTTTGTCTTGATCTTTCCTTAGCTCATCACTCTTTATGCAAGGGAGAAAATCAAACTCTTATTGCAGCCACACTTGAAGGACAAGAAGCTAATACAAGGATTATGGAGATCAAGCAAATAGTTGAAGGTATTAATGAACTCCATAATGATGAAACCTTGCTTAATTTTAAGGAGATTCATGAAGATGATGGTAATTGGAAGGTAAATCAAGAGTGTGAACTCTTGAGTTGGGAAGAGAACTTGCCTCAAGAAGGGATAGCTTGCAGCCATGAGCTTGATGTGATGATTGGTAATGTGTGTGATATTCATCACGCTACATTCTACGGATCAGCAACTAATGATGGGTATCCTCAAGTTGCAGAAGATGTGCATGAATTCTATGAAGACACCAACGAAAGGGATGAAGGAAATATTTTTTCTATGATTGTGTACAATAATCCACCATCTTCACATAATTTGTTAAATCATAAGGTGATTGGCAATTTCTACGTGGATGACATTGATAAGAGGTTTTATGTTTTTGACATGCATGATTTCATGGTTAAGTATAAGATAATGTTGGTGGATCCAAGCTATATGTCAGGCATCACTCTCTTGGGATGGTTATTAAATGAGCATTTAATGATGTACAAACTTGAACTTGTTGGTCTTCACTTAGCATTGACCAAGGGAAGAGTGCCGCCTATCTTAAGATGGTTGATTTGGTCAGGTCTCAGAAATATGCATCAAATTGTGGGAGAACTTTCAGACTTTCCCCTTTGGTTCCTAGATTGTGCTTTGTTGATGAGTGATTATTCTAAAATGTTGTTCATTAAAGGTTCAAACTTTGCATTGATGGTTGTAGCTGATTACATGGATTTGTGTGCTAGAGACTTTCACTATGGCTCTTGGAGATATGTTGGGAATTTTTCCCAATGTGTTGGAGATTATTTGTGGTTGGGAATTCATGCTTGGAATTCTCAACAAGGCTTGATGGAGATTGTTGCAAGTAGAAAAAAGGATCTTCGAAGAGATAAGAATTCAATTCTCAGAATCTTTGATGCGGCCCCCATCTTTACCAGCCATTCGATGGTTCCTTTTTCTCATCAATTGATGGATTGGAGAGATGCTTCGAACAAAAGATGGTTTAATAATGGGTTGAAGTTCCTTGAGGGAATGTTTCCAGCCTTGAGCATGAACAGTTGTCATATTATGAACGTTGATTTCCAAAGTTGCAGCAGTTGTTCAACTCCTTGTATGCTGATTTTCCTAAAATTATATTTTAATTGGTTTATTTCAGACTTCATGGGCAGCTGGTACATTCATTTTTTCTTTTCACAATCTCTTTTTAGTGAGGGTTTATGGCCTCTAAAGTGGGAAATGATGTTTCATTGTGATTCAAATCAATTTTGGATGATGTTTAAGTTCCTTTCTAGTGGTTTCCTTTGTACAATCTCTTGCATTAGTGTTTGGGGCAGCGAACCTTTATTTGTTTGGGTTCAATTTTTTGAGTCTTTTGGGGAGAGATTGGTTGAAGTTTTCAAAAAGCTTCTTGATTATGTCAGAGTTACTCAAAGGAGGCATTATTCTTCCTTGAGGAGTTTGGATGATGCAACTGTTATGACTTTGCAAAGAGTTGTTTTTCCCTTTGCAATTAGCTATGATGGAGACACACTTGCTGTGGTGACTCAATTTGTTGCTTTGAGGAGTTATGTTGTTGAGGATATTTTTGAGTTGATTAGGTTATTCTTTTTGGTTCATAGAAGGGTGATTGACATTAACATTGCAGATGTTAATTCCTCAAAGTTTATTGGGCACAAAATGCTACTTGATTTTGATTCCATTCCTTACATGTTTTTCAGTTTGAATTTCAGGCATGTAATCTCTTTGAGGTTGCAGGGATGGTTTGTGCAGTTATGGTGCAATGATTTCATTTTTATGATCAGAGTGGAGCAGCATCAGCATGGTGGAACTTTTCAGAGATGGACTTGGGACCCTGGGATCCTATTTGTTTTGTTGGGATCAGTTTGGAGTGTTGTGGCATTGCTTGAGGACAAGAAATTTTGGGAAGGGCGGACTGTAATGTCCCCATTTTGGCCATACGCTCTTCGTTTGGTTTTAGCCTATTTCCAGAAATCCATAGGCTACTCAGATGTGCGAATTTAGGGTTTCCACTTTCATTAAGTCTTGCTTCCAGCTCAGTTCTGCTTTCTGTTGGTTTTGAGGTAAACTTACTATTTTTGGCAGTGGCTATTTTTAGTATGTCTAATTTTGGCAGTGGCATCATCAGCAGTTCAACTCAAGTCATCTTGTTATCCATCAGTCTCAATTTGGCTTTGGGTTTGGTTTTCTTCATGAGTTGAGTTTATACTTATTCAAATTTCATGTTTCTCAGTTGTACCCCACGCCTAGGAGTAATAACTTCATGTTGTTTTAAAAGAGGGGCCATTAAGGGGGTCAATTGTGCATTTAATGATTTATTAAATGCTTTATTGTTGCAAAGTGAAGATGGACACCTAAAGGAGGTTGAGTAATATTTTATTATTTCAAAAAAGTAAAAGGCAAAAAGGTGGCATCCCTTTTGGAAGTTGAAGTGATTCAACTTCTTGGAATTTGAAGAGTTCTTGTTGCTTCATTTTCCAACTAAAGCTTATATATTGCTGCTATTTGAAGAGCTGATTATGGAATGTTTATGCTAATGTTATGTTGTCAAAATGACAACTTGTTTAATACTTCGAGGGATGCTTACCTCCTAGTTCCAATCCAATTTCGTGTTTGAAAGACAACACCTATTTGGTCTTATTGCTGCTTCTCAATCAGACTAGCAGATTGTGCTTCAAAGTTGGTGAATTTTGGTGAGAATTTTAGTTTTAATGTTGCTGGTGTATACACAGCTGAAGGTGTTTTTCATTTACAGCTTTTGATGTGAATTTATTTTGGTTGTGGGTATTTGATCCTTGCAGTTCTATGCTAATGGCGACCATATTTGGAGACTTTCATAATTTAATTCCAAGAATTTGTTTTTTAGCAAGAGAAATCGCCCCTCTTGAGGGTCGTACCATCTTGAGAGTGCATTGGGATTCATGCAAAATAATATCTTGAGTTTTGATGCAATTTTGTGGTTTGAGTTTGGGCGCCTATCCTCCAAAGAGACTTTGCATTTCGTTTCATTCAATTCAGAGGTATATTGAAAGAGTTATGAGCATTTCATTGTTTTATAGGTGGCTGGTTTATAGTTTCAATTAGTTGGTTTTTATTATTAGACTTCAATAAGTTCAGAATTTGGCTTCAATTTCAGTCTTTGACAGTTATATAAACTAGTGAAATTCATCCTTCACATATTTGCATTCATTCTTCTATTGTAACACTTGTAATTTGCAGTTTTTCTTAATTGTAAGGTTGAGAATTAGTAGTACTAATCCAACCATTTATTTATTGCATTTACTTGTGATCTTTAATGCAAATATCATAACCCCTGGATGGTTTACCACCAGTGTGGAGGAATCTGATTTTTATTTATTTTCTATCACCCACTGTTAAGTGGAGAATTCCCACTGTTTAGTGGATGCCCGCCGCAGCGGAGGAATTAGTCATGATTATGTTGTTTTCTTCCCCCCACTGTTTAAGTGGTTGAGCGGATTTCTTCATGGCTGGTTATCTGCCTATTTGTTTCAGTTTTCAATTAATAACTCCATCATATGTTAGCACCTCGCCTTCAGTGGGATCTTGAGTGCACATTCTAGACGTTGAGTTTGTTTCATTTCAAGTACCATTCTTTAATTTCTCTGCCATATGACAACACCTATCCTTCCTTGGGATTGAGTGTGCATTCTTGGTGTTGAGTTCTTTCAAGCTTGGATTTCAGTTTTGATGCTAATGCTAATCCATTGGTGTAGTGTTGGCTTGTGTTATGATAATTCAAGAAAAAAATTGGTTGGCATATTTTAGTTCCCCTTGATTTGTTGTGATCTCCTGCTGCCAAAGCACCAGCTTCAAATTTTCCCATGCCACCAATATCTCCAACTTGTAGGCATCTTTATCAATTCTCCTTAGCCACCTCACAAACGGGATCAAACCCTCTTTGATTGCTTCATCCATATATTCAATCCCTTATGAGACATCAAACGCAACTCCTGACATTGCCCATTCAATAAAGGATTTCATTCCTAAAAGCAAATCCTCTTCAAAAAGTGAGTGCAAAGCCCACTTAATCACTTCAACTTCTTCGTTCAACTCTAGACCCCATGCAAAAATCACGGATGCTATATCAACATTCAACCTTCCCCTATGTTTAGCTTCCATAAAGTGATCTCCCAGCATCTCCAACACTGCCTCTATGATATCGTCGTGCAGACATTTCAGCATAAATTTGAGTCTGAATGTAGTCACTGGGCCAAAAAATCATTTTTGTTGCTTTTGTGTTGTGAACCCATGCATGGCCTCCATCTTCGAGCTGATAGAATTTCCTCACTCTCTATCAAAATTCTTTTCTTGATTTTGAACACACTACATCTTGTTTTGCGGCCTTTAAAAAACTGCCCATCCGTGCCAATGATGTCATCCTACTTCTACCCATCCCAGAATCATCAAAGCATTTACTGTCTCCGCTATTGAAACAAACCAAGCTCATTAATTAGGAGAAATGTGAGACTTTTCCCATGAGCTCATTAGGACGGTCATCATCCCCCATGTCCTTTAAAAAGTACCCCTGCTTTGACAACAACCTACCTACCTTCGCCGAAAGATCTCCTTCAGATTTTGGTTAAAAACTCAAAGAAAATTTAGCCGTTAGCCCTCCTTCTTTCAACAACCATCTGACATCCATTAATACCAGCTACACCCGAAAAATCAAAACCTTAAATAAAAACACCACCAAAAAACCAAGGAAAACTACCACCTTTCTAACCATCTCCCTCAAAAAGCACGTGCCTGAAATCTTCCAACCTGGATTCCCCAATGTTAATGAAAGTAACTACCCACTTGGATAAGCTATCAACCTCACTATTTCCAGATCGTCGAATATGACTCACCTTGAAATCTTCAAAAAATTCTAGCTCCTTAAGAATTTCCCTAATGAAAACTTGCAAATGCCACGCCTTTGCCTCCCCATTTACAATAGCTTGAGTGATGATCATCGAATCCCCTTCTAAATGAATTTTTAGGACTCCCATTGCCCGAGCTAAGCCAACAGCCATTAAGGCTACCTTCGCTTCAACCACATTATTTGTCCCATCTTCAAGCTTTTTCGCTCCTAAGGCAATTGTATTCCCAAGACTATCTCTAACAATTGCGCCTGCTCCAGATGGGCCAGGGTTGCCTTTTGCAGCCCCATCAAAATTTACCTTATGCCATCCTTCTAAAGGTTTTTCCCAGCACACTTCAACGGGTCCTACCCTCTTAACAGAAAAATCCTCCAACTCCTTAGTTGGCCTGATCTTAATCCCCGACTAAGCTTTTTGAGTTCTACTATCATCCAAAGAATAAGGAATTCACAAAAACTAAAGTTGTGATGTAGTTTATCCCACTAATTCTTCTATCATATGATCTATTCTACTCAAAATACTTTTTCAGAGGTTCTCTCTTATCCAAAAAAATCCTTCTATTCCTCTCTTTCCAGATTTCCCAAATTACAATAGAGGGACTCACTATCCATATACTTGAAAGTAGGGATTTTCTCTAAAAAGTGGGCCATCCCTCAAATACCTCTTTTAATGTCTTTTGAAATGGACCTTGTCACCCCAACTTCAACCTTAAGTTCTCCCAACATCGTGCTGCAACATCACATTGAAGAAGCAGATGATCTATTGATTCCTCCATAGCATCACACATCACACATTTTGTTGGACCTACAAAACCAAGCCTCTTCCTCCTCTCTCCTGACAAAATGATGCCCTTCACAGCTAGCCAAGCAAAGGTGCCCGCTTTTGGTAAACAATCTTTATTCCAACAAAGCTTCTTGGCCCAAACCATCTCACCTTCTAAATAATCCAATAATTGATATCCAATTTTGATTGAGTAATTCCCATTAACAGACCCACACCAGACTCTATCCTCACTTTCTATGAGCAACACTTGCCTGTTTTGAAAATTTTATTTCATCCTTGTCATTTGCTCATCTAATAAGCCCTCATTTTCTAACTCCTTCCAACCCCATTCCTGTCCAAAGGGGCCCTGCTTTGGTTCAAGATAATCTCGAACCTTGTCACCCCATCTTTGTTGAAATATAAGCCTAAGCTCCTACAAGCCATCCCACGAGTCATCCCAAAATTTTTCTTTAAGACCATTTCCAATTTGCCAAGATATATGATTGAGAATAACTGACTTACATGAAACAATAAAGTTCTAAATGGTTGAACCTTTAAGCGGGTTGCGGATAGTAAAGATCCATTGATCCTCTATTGAATCAAGATATTTAGCCTTCAAAACTTTAACCCATAATAAATCAGGGTTTGAATATATACTCCAAACCAACTTTGCACCCAGAGCTTCATTCATGAGCTGCCAATCCCTCAAACTAGCCCCACCTTTTTCTTTGGAATGACAAATTTTATCCCATGCTAGCAAAGGGATTTTGTCTTGTTCACTTGCACCATTCCACAAAAACTTTCTTATACATTTCCCAATAGCTCTAATCACCTTGTTAGGGATCTTTAAACACATCATAGAAAATACCAGGATCGCTGAGATTATAGATTTTAACATTAGGATTCTACCTACAACAGTAAGCCATTTTCTCTTCCAACCATCCATTCGGCTTAGACAACTATCTACCAGATCTTTCCAAACACCAGCTTTATTGGCACCCCCAAAAAGAGGAATACCCAAATATTTGTTTGGGAGGGATCCTGATCTCATCCCCATAATTTTGCAAATTTCCAATTGTTTTTGGATGGGAGTATTGAAAAAGATTTTTTTTGACTTCCTCCAGTTGATACATTGCCCGGAAGCTCTACCATACTCATCTAAGGTCTCTTCCATTACTCAGGCTTCACGAAAGGATGCTTCCCCCATCAAAAAGGTATCATCAACAAATTGAAGATGTGATATAGGGTCAAATCCTTCTGCAATTTTGATGCCTTTCCAAAGGCCATTCCTACATTTCTTAGACTCCAATCTTCCTAAGGTCTCAGACAAGATAATGAAGAGAAATAGTGATATAGGATCACCTTGCCTAATCCCTTTAATAGATTCAAAAAAGCCTTGTGGACTACCATTCACCAAGATAGAAAAATGAGGAGTGCAGATACAACTCTGAACCCAAGCCACCCATTCATTGCAAAAGCCAAATTTCTCTAAAACTTTCAACAGAAATCCCCTATTAACCTCATCATAGGCCCTTTTGATGTCTAGCTTTACCATCATTCTCTTTGTTTTTGCCATTCGAATAGAATGGATGGCCTTGTGAGCAACAATAACACCTTCAAAAATAGATCTATTTAGGGAAAAGCCACTCTGCTCTAATGAGATCACCAAATCCAAAACCCTTTTCAGCCTATTAACTATAACTTTAGAAATTATTTTATAGACCATATTTCACAAATAAATTGGTCTAAAATCCTCAAAAGAAATTACCACCGACCTTTTCAGAATTAAAGCAATGAAGGTGTTGTTTAAATCTTTAAGAATAAAACCTCCTTTCCTAGATTCTTCTACCACCTCCCATAAATCTTGAGCAAAAATATCCCATAATTTTTGAAAGAATAAAGCCGGAAAGCCATCTAGACTAGGGGCTTTGTCTCTACCCATACTAAATAAGGCCTTTTTAACTTCTTTTAAAGAAACTTCCTCCATAAGCATGGCATTATGAGCCTCAGACACACAACTAGGGATTACATCTAGAATGCTTAAATCAAACAATAGTGCATCAGAGTTATCCATAAAAATATCTGAATAAAACCTTATGGCTTCCTTATTAATCTGATCAGCATCAGTCAAAACATTTCCATTAATGTCCTTGATTGAGAAAATCTTATTATTTGATCTACGCACCTTCACAGAGTTATGAAAAAATTTAGTGTTCCTGTCCCCATCTTTTAGCCAACTTTCACAAGATTTCTACCTCCAATAAATTTCCTCCCGAGCTAAATTTTTTGAATATTCTTTGTTCAAACTCTTCTCCAAAGCAAAATCCTCTTCCTTCATTCCCTTCTCAATAACTTTAGTGTGCAAAACCTTCAGCTCCTCCTCCAACCTGAGCTTCTTAGCAAAAATATTCTTGAAGGATTCCCTATTCCATTTCTTGAGCTACTCCTTAAGATATTGGAGATTTTTGAAGAAGATAAAGGCTTTATTACCAGAATGTTCTGGGGTGCTTTTCCACCAATCAGCTACTAGATCCTTAAACCCTTTAGCCCAAAACCACATTGCTTCAAACTTGAAGGGGCAATGATCTGGTGTGGCTTCTTCTTGAATTCTCAAACCTATGGGATAATGGTCTGATCCAGTAATGGGTATGATCTCAACCTCACATGTCCATTGTTGAGTAGCCCAATCTCCTGCTAGTAAAAAATGATCCAACTTCTCAGCTATATTAAGAAAACTCCCTCTCTAGTTCGTCCAAGTGAAATCACCATTTTTGAAAGGCAATTCAAAGAGGCCATTATTCACAACAAAATCATTGAAGTCCTGTTGGCTTTGACCAGAACAACACACACCCCCAATTTGTCTGAAGGCTTCAAAATAGCATTAAAATCACCACCTAGGAGAAACATCCTTCCATCCTTAAGACCTAAAAATTCTAAAAGTTCTTGCTAAAGCACCTTTTTCTGGGTTGAGCTATTAGGACCATAAATGTTGATTATAAAAAAGCTTACCCTAAGTTGTTTTGAATCAACACTCAGCCATTTCCAAAATCTATCCTGACAAATAACTTGAACATCCACTAGAGAATCATTCCAAAGGACACCAAGGCCCCCTGAAGCACCAACAACCCCAGTGAGAAAACACTTCCATCTACTAAAGCACTTATAAAAGGAATCAAAATCAGGCTCCTTAATTTTAGTTTCCTGAAGCAGAGCCAAAGCCGACCCCATTTGATCAAAAAATCTTTTGATCAAACGAATTTTGTCAGGGGCATTGCAACCCTTGACATTCCACGATAGGATTTTCATGGCTGCCAGGAAGAGGCATAGCCTTTTCCCGATCTCAATTTACTTTGTCCAGCCACATTGCCAGCCATTTCAAGACGCATCCTATTAGTTTTAGGATCACATTTTTTCTTCTCTCCAATCTTAGCCTTATTAATTAAAGCAGAAGATTGCTCTATAGTTCTCTTTTCAACAATCCCTATGTTATCTTGCAGACCAAGCAAGTCTTCACCACCATGCTCCTCATCCGATGCCACCTCTGAATCTCAATCTTCCAGGGTGCCTCCACTGTCTCTGACTCCTTCGAAGGAACTCTCAAGATTCCTAATAGGGGAGATGGGAATATCCTTAAACACAATGTCCTCATTCTCCAATAACATGTCATCTTCTAGCAACTTGGCCTCATCCTCAATACCCTACCTATTATTGCATGGAGAGCTATGATCCAAATCATCCCTTGGTTTTTCATCTCGACCATGCAGGTGTCTATTAACACTCTGCTTTTTACTTGGGGAGTGGGAGTTTCCTTGCAAAACTGGATCAAGGTCAGATCCATCAGCCCTTATGTAGATATTTTGACCCAAAGCCAAAGCTTCACCCATTCGAGGAGAATCATTCTGGGATCATTCACATCATTTCCATCTCTTTGAACGTTCATATTAGCTGGTAGTCCTTCTGAGACCAACACCATCTTTTCTTTCTCTGAACTTTTGATAGAGAAAGATTCCACCATTTGGTTTGCTTCATGATGATTCCACACTTGAGACATTGCCTCAAAGCCATTTTCAAAGAGAAAATCTATTTCCTCTTTCTGACTCCCATCCCAAAAGCAATTGGTCCCTGTTTGCAAACAAGACAAGCTATTCAGCTGCCTCCAGTGGGAAGCCCATTCTTGTGTGTTCCAATGGTCTTCCCATGCACCAGATTCAGCTAAGATCATCAGCTCCTTAGCAAGGGTGTTCTGGGCTAACCCTTTTCCTTTCTTCACATTTGGGCAGTGACCTTCTAAGTGTTCTTTCCCTAAACATTTCGAGCAGGATATCATTGCCTCCTCAACCTCCACCTTTTGACGCCAAACACCTTCCCCTATTTTTATCTCTATCATTTCAGGCAAAGGGTGGATTGTCTGCCATAAAATGCAAATCCTAGGGAACATGCCATAGTCTTATTTTTCCATAGCTTCCTTCGACTTCACAAAAACACCTAATTTGTTTCCAATGCTTTTGAGAGTTTCCATATCCCAATATTCCTGAGGGAGATTCTTTAACTTAATCCACATTGGCACTTCCTCTGCATTTGTTGTATTAGGGTCAAAATTTGGAGTCCAGTCTAAAATAAGAAAACCCCTCCCTTCCATCATGAATGAGCCACTATTAATGATCCATTCCTTGTCCTGGGCCGTTTGACAAATCACCAAATAAAAACCATTTTCCAGGGTTTTAAGACCACAATCTTTGCCCCAATTTTTATCACACCAGGCCCTAATCTTAGTGAAAGCCGATCATTTCCCACCCCATCTCATAAAGAAAGCACGAGCCTTAAGAAAGCCAACAAAATCACTCTATTTTCTATTTTCTAATAACAAAGAGACCATAGTGGTGTAGGAAAAGTTGGGCATTACCTTACTTGGCTCCACTTTCTCGCTCTGGTTTTTTGGGCACCAAAATTTTCCTTCTAGTTGTCTGAAATCCACCTTTCCATTTGAGAACATCGACTTGAATTTCCCATCATTCTGCATTGTTTGACTAGCCTTTCGACCTTCATTTCCAATGCCCCCAGTTCTAAAACCATGGTTAGCTGGAGCCTGCCATGCTTGGAAAGAATCGTTCCTTCTGGAATTTTGAATGTTTCTTCCCTTTCTCCTGTTGAAAGGCCATCGAGGTTGAGGCCCTCCATCATACTGTAAACCCTGGCGCCTTCGAAAATTTTGCATGTGTCGTCGTTTGGCCATTCCAACTTATAAGTTTAATATTTATCTATATTTATTTTTTAATTAATAATTTCTATTTATTTTCAAAATATTTTTTATTATTTATTTTTTATGATATTTATTTTTCTTTTAGATTATAAAATATTCTTAATTTAATATTATGAAATGAAATTACATTTTATATATTTATCTATTTTTAGCATAATATTATAATATTTAGATATTATATATACAGCGAAAGACATTTTATTAAATATAGATGCATTTAACTTTTACATATATTACTAATTAAATATATTTATAGAGTTTAATTTTTATCTATATTTATTTTTAAAATGCATTCCAATTTATATTTATTATTACATATTATATAAAATGTGAGTGCATATTATTA
>VDFB02049504.1:0-21610 GCA_007258455.2 Sequoia sempervirens | reverse complement strand
AACTATAGAGAATATTCCACAACAGCCTATAGGATCCCATGCACATCATGTTTCTATCAATCATTTAGCTTGTCCAAGTCATCAAAATGTTAGAGATCATGCTGAAGTTACTGTGGCATCTAATCTTTTCCATGACACATATAGTCAGCTTCTTTTTAGCACTAATACTGTACATGCTACAAATCTCCCTGCGGTGTCTTTGCATTATCTTGATCATAGTGACATTGGTAGAGCCATCTCAGGCATGATAGGTACTTGAATATTATATATATATATATAATTGTGTTCTAAAAATTATGTATGTATACATGTAATGTATTTGAAAGTCTAGTTGTTTAACTCCTGATTGAAATTGTGTACTTGAAAATTTTAAGCAGTATGGTGATTTGTCAAACTTTGGAAATTTGGTGCATTATGTCGATCCTGTGCAATATATAGCTAAGATACATTTAAATAATAAAAAAATTAATTACATGATGTAAGTTTAAATACATAGAACTTATACAATGTAAATTTAGATAATTTTACATATATGTACACATATATATACATGTATTAAAAAATAAATTTAAACATGTCTCTACTTGAACACATGTAGGTCTTGGGATGAGGCTCAAGACACGGATTAGGAGAGCTTGGATCAGGACATGGATCCACACATCTTGGATCAGGAGAGGGATCGGTTCATGGATCAAGGGAGATATCGAGCCATGGATCAAGGGAGAGATCATGCCATGGACTGAGGGAGAGATTGAGGGAGATATTTGGACAAAGATCTAATGATTCTATTCACACTAGATATCCCTCTCTTTGAGATGTTTTATAGTATTGTGGTTTGAGATCAGATTATTATGTTGGAGACACTTTTTATGATTTATGTATCACATTACATACATTTATGTTTTATGGTATATACTTGTTATGATTTACTTCACATTCATACATTTATGTTTTATGGTTTGAATAGGTTTGTTATACACATTATTATGGTTTGAACACTTCTTACATCTATTTACATTGTGCATTATTATGGTTTTATTTATTTAGCAAGTTTGTACCTTTATTTAAATTTATTATGTTTTCTTCACACTTGTTGTACATCTATTTACATTGTGAAATCAAAATGTTGGACTATCTAATGGTTTCTATTTGTAAATTTAAAAAGATGGAAATGTACAATTAATTTTAAATAGAAATGAACTTGTCTAAATAAATAGGTCAAGAAATATAAAAATTTGAATGAAAATATGTAAGAGACTAATGCTATATTTAAGTGGAACATAAAAATGCAATTTGAAATAGATGATAACCTAAATTCTTAGCTCTAAATGTTCATTTTTAAAGTAACTCTAGGTTAAATGTAAATTATGCATATATCATGCTATACACAAACTTACGAATTCCATATAATCTAATACACATGAATTTGAATGTGCATGAAATCAAATATATTCAAGTGAACTTAAGAATTCCATATAATCTAATACATATGAATTTGATTGTGCATGCAAAGAAAGCGATCTAGATGATGAACTATAAGTGGAGTTGAATGTAAATGAAATCAAATTTCTATTCTTGAACTTAGAATTCCATGGAAAATTTATGCAATTAGAAATTGATATTTAAATCTCAAGTTATGTACATAATATAAGTATCTAGATCTTCCCATGATAGTTCTATATATTAAAAATTGATTAATCCATATATAATTACCAAATATCCCATTACATGTGGTCTCAAGCTATACATGGTAAACAACTATTGATGCCAAAATACAACTATCTCAAGCACCCCAAACACCATCACTATGATTCACTACAATGAATATTCCAATACACCAAGGTGAACAAGAAACACCAATCCAAGAGAACCCATACAATCTAACATTCACAAAATGATACATGTAAGTTATGTATACCAAAGGTTATAGAAAATCATGGTTGCTACTCTTAATGAAAGAAAAGAACTTTTATGTAAAGCCTATAGATCTTGGATAATATACTCGATGATTAGGACAAGGTGGGTGATTAGAAGAATAAATTATGAGGATGAATATGGAGGATGGGATTAGGATTGGGATCAATTTTCAAGACCTCAAAATGATTTGATTTGATTGAGGTTGATTCTCTATACTTACCTGATAGGCTAATGTTCCTAAGCAAGAGTTGATTGGATTTGATAACTATACTTAAGATAGGCTAATGCTTTTTAAATCAAGTTTGGATTAAAGATGAAATCAAATTAATGTCTTGATTTTTTATTAGGAGATTGGATTTGAAATGGATGATAGTGGATTAAGGATAAGGTCCCTAGATGAAAGATTTGGGTGATGATGAAAGGATAATATGATGTATGAACGAGATTGAGACCTTAACTAAATTTTGATGTTCAAGTGATGATTTTTTATTAAGGATGGAGATTGGATGTATGGTTAAGATGGATCTAGATGGATAATAAATGATTATATTTTGGATGAGGATAGATGGATTAGATTAGGATGGGATTAGGTTGATAATTTGATTAGATTAAGATGATGGTGAAGGATGGGGATTAAGGATGATGATGGACGATTAAGATGGAATAATTAGGATAAATGGGGCACGACTAGGGGGATAGTTAGGGTGATTATGGATGATAACAATAGTTATTATGGATGAATTAGATGTGATGATTAGAATGAGATATGATGGATTAGAGACATGATATGGATTAAATTATCGGGTATGATTAAGATAAGGTGGATAATTAGAATGATTATGGAAGTTAATTATGATTCTAGGGTGAAAATTTAAGGATGATTAGGATTAGAATGGTTATATATGAATGATTAGGATTATAATATTGATTATTAGAAAATGATAATGAGTGATTAGGAAGGGATGATTCTAGGATGATTATGGTTATGGGTTATTAGGATAAGGTGATTAAAGATGATTAGGATGAGGGGGGATGCTTAGGATTAAAATAATAATTAGATGTGATGAATAGGATATGAAAATGGATGATCTTTTAAAATTATTGAATGTCACATTACTAACATAAAAAAAATTAGAGACAACACATGTCTAGATTCTTCACCACTCAAACACCAAATCAACTAGATCCTTGATTTGTCACAAAATTGCAATAAAGTAATCATATATGTTTAGGAACCCAATAAGAAAAAATATAAAAAAATTATGCAAATAAAGAGCATATACCAACACTTTCACATTTAAGAACCTACTAGAAAAACCTTCTAAAACTACATGATCCCAACAAAACATCTAACTTACAACTTTAAAAATTCATTTTTCCTAGAAATTCCTTAAATCATCCTTGTGACCCTAGGAAAAATGATTTTAAATTTGTACTAGAGATGTTTTGTAAATTGAAAATGATGCACCATATACTTGTGGAGTTGAATGTTCAAATTAAATGTAATATTCTTGAACTTAAGAATTCCATGGAACATAAATTTAAATGCAAAATTGGAACATAAACTAGGTTTTGTAAATTGCACGCATATATATTCAATCTAGCTCATATAAGTGGAGTTGAACAAATGAATTCGAAGATTTGAAAGTGAAATTAACAATTCCATGTCAAACAATGAAAAATACAATCAAGGAATAGATGATTTAAAGGAATTGAGGAAAAATGTGAACTTTTAAATTTAGTCACTAGGTTTTGTAAATTGCATACATATATACATGATCTAAGATTCAACAAATGAAATTGAAGATTCAAGTGAACTTAAAATAATTCCATGTCCAACATAAACATACAATTGGAAATATCTATGATTTAAAGGAATTTAGGAAAAATGTTTGAAAACATTTTTAAAGTCACTAGGTTTTGTATCAAGCATATATGATCTAACATACATATTTAAGTGGAGTTTCAAATGTAAATTATGAAATCAAAGATTCTTGAACTAAATTAAGAATTCCACATGGAACAAATTTATTTATATACAATTCCAAAAATAAATGGCCAATCCTTTGAAAATAAACCCACTCTAAATCATGTCACATGTCCAATCAATATAAATATATAGGTCTAGATCTATAAAAAAATTGAGTATATATATATATATATATATATATATATATATATATATATATCCAGTCATACATGTGCATATATCCAAAAAAAACTTAAAGCTTTTGGTACATAAAATCTAGATCCTCTCTATCTTTAATTATCTCTAAAATCTTTTTTCATGATCTTCAATAGGCAACCTCCACTTTTGTTTGGCACACCCTCTTTTAGGTAAAGTTTCTAAATTTATTTTTGTTCCTATAACTAAGTGACTGTAATGTAGAACCTTTTGTCCTGGCATATAATCAACAAATATAATACCATTTTTATCTATCTTTATTTGTTGATAATATGTGCCTTCAATAATGACTGATCCAATGGGATACTCTTTTACATCACCATCTGTCATTGATTCCACCAATTTTCTTTTTGGTTGCGTACATCTTGGTAGATAGTAATCTACACCTTCCTCATTGTCAAGATCTACAACAACAGTGAAAATATCTCATGTACACACACCACATGTTTAAAGTAAATATAAAATTTGTAAATATATTTTTAATATATATAAATTTATATATAAACATGCTTGAAAATTACTTAAACATAGAATATATTTAAATCAATTTTAACTAAATTAATCAATTTCCATACCTGTAACAACTAAATCAAATACATGTTCATAATTAGCCAAATATAGAGGATCGTAGACATCAACATTGTTATCTTCAGCAAAAGGAGTCATTGATATTAATTGTTTCATTTCCCATCGTGAAACATACCCATCTCTAATATTCTCACATTGAACAATATTTGCATTGTCCTCAATACAATCAACACAAAAACATGATTTTTCTCTCACATTAATTTCATAAGGCCTACTACTTCCCATTTTCATGATTTGATGCAAACTTCTAATACCATCAATTGCTTGACAATTATAAGGATTTGATCGATCAATATCTATAAATTTAAATTTGAAAATTCAATTAAATCATGTACACTTGAACTTTGAAATTCAATCTTTTAACAAATTTTGACTCGATGTACCTATAACTTCCCAAAAATACCATGTGTTGTATGTTGAGTTGTGAGCAGGAAAATGACTTTTGCACCATTTAACAATTTAATTTGCATTTTGTATGGAATTACCTACAAGTACACGTGTTGGCACAATTTGTCACCTATTACTTTCAAGGAACTTAAAAGTATTTAATTTAGTTTAAATATATATCTAATCTTTTAGAAAATATCTCTAGATTCCATATATATATGGTGAAAGTTACCAGCAAGTTTGTGTTGACTAAGTGTACAATTCACACGTGCTCCTACTCCATCATGCTCTCCTTTTCCATATCCACTTTCATAAAAATTCCACAAAAATTTGGTGTTGCATCTAGCATGTTGATGGCTTAACCAAACAAAAGATTTTGCAGACTTAAATTGTCCTATGAAGTTACAAATAATTACACTCAAACCAAATTAACTTCAAAAAAGTAATTATATATAATCAATTAAACAATTTAAGTCTCAAAGTTAAAAGTAAATATAAATAAATAATTTTTTTTAAAAAATAATGTACTTACCAGCACATCCATCAGACCATATCAAATGTTGTTCTTGATTCATGCCATGTCATCTCAGGTCTTCAAAAAACATTTTGAAACAATGAGCTACATAGCTTCTATCATGATTTGTATCTGTGTGACCAATTTTTAAGTGTATCAATATATAAAAACAATAAATCAAACACACCAATAAGACCTTATATCAAAATAAAAAATTGAATAAAAAGGAATGCAAACTCAGTCTTCTATCTTTGATATCATCCTATCATCCTCTATCTCCAGTGTTTTGTCGATTCCAACATGCTCTCAGATTATGTGCTAGGCTCAACAAATGGTCTTCCTAGAGAACGAGATTTGAAGATGAATGCATGCTTAAACTAGACATGATTGCTAGAATGAAAGATTACAAAATTATGAAAGATAAAGATGATAATGACAATGCTAAGATGCTAGAATGCTATAATGAAACTAATCGCAAATGCATGCATGCATGTTTTTTTCTCTGTGTGTGTAACCAATGCTTGGATTTACAGGGATATTTATAGAGTTTTTGAAAGATTTTGATTGGCTGATGTGATCAATGGCTGTGAAAATTCTTGGTAGATCAAACGGTCGAAGATGGATAAGACTGGAGAGAAAAATAAAAGAAAATCAGAAAGCAAGATTTGTTTCCTTTTTCGTAGAAGAGATAAGATGAGATGATAAAGATGAATTGTAAAAATCATCTTTTTGTGAGATTGAGAAAATATTTTGAAGATAAATAATGAATTATAAATTCAATTATTTATTTATTGGTGAGATGGAAGATTTTTTTTAACTAAATAAAATATTCAATTAAGATTTGAAGAAAATTGAAGATTTCATAATTAAATAAAATATTTAATTATGATTTTGAAAAGATATGAAGGGTATTTAATTAAATAAAGATATTTAATTAAATTTTTAGGAAATGACATGTGGATGAAATTAATTAAATAAAGTATTAAATTAATTAGAAGAAAGATTTGAATAGGAGAAAGGAAATATTTAAATTTAATTAAATTCAAAAGGTGATAATTAATTAAAATAAATAAAGGGTATTTATTTAATTAATCAATTAGACGTATGAAATTGAAATAATTAAATAAAGTGAATTTATTTAACTAGAGTGGAAGAATAATGTGAATGAACAATATAATTAAATTAATTAAATTTAATCATATGTAGAAGACTTTTAGAAGGATTAATTAAATAATAAATATTTAATTAAGTGTCATGATTAGTTAGACATAACCAATTTTATGCATATACATTTTTCCCCTCTTTGAAGTGATGTGTGAAACACATTGCTTCAAAGAAAATATTCCTGCTTTTGAAATTTGTTGTGTTTGATTTTGCCCCTGGTCAAAAAAAAAAATTGATATGCCCCTAATTAAAAAAAGCATGCCTGATATTGATGATGTCCCCTCGGGGGATAAATCACTAATGATGAGAAAAATGTTGAGTTGGTGATGAAATTCGGATGATGAGAGGGACGTAGTGGTTTAGCTCCTAATAATTGATTAAAAGATGCCCCAGTTTGAAAAATAAGGTTAGAGTTTGATAAAAAGATAAAAATAAAAATAAAATGCCACAAAAAAAAATCCACCTTGGTTGACCTTTAAAAGGTAAAAGGGGTAAAAATGGCATCATTTTTACCTTTTGACTTTAGAAACTTTTTTGCTCTGACAGTGACTTGACAAAATGGAGATTATGTATCACAGGCATAGATTCAAGTGGGCCCACCGATACAGAAGACCAACCACATATGGACCACCGGTGAGTTGATTCAATCCTATGTGCTTTTTGAAATTTTTTGATTTCAGTTGAATTTTGAAATGTTTTGGTGTCAATTTAGGGTTTAGCAATCCATTTTAGTGCATTTAGAAAATAGAGTAGCACTTTCGATGTTTTCTATATCGCATATAAGATTGTGGTAGGAAATGGGTACTTTAGTGCATATAAGAAATAGATTAGCACTTTTAGGGTTTTTGCGCATTGGGTAGATGAAATGGCATTTTTGATTGGCAGTTTAGTGCATAGAGGAATTAATTTAGTGCTTTTAGGGCACAAAATGATGCATCTGGGTTTTAGCACATTAGGGTGAAACTGCAACGCATTTAGGGTTTTAGCACATAGAGGCCGCAGAATGGCGCATTTAGGCAATTTTGGTATAATGCACTGTTTTGATGAAAATGATGATGTATTATTGCTTCTTTGGTCAATAGGTAGATAAATTGTCTTGTCATCATGTTGATATGGATAGAAATGATAAAAAATATGATAAATGATGAATTGTTAACTTTGTTTCCAAAAATAGAAAGCAAAGAGTAGATAGTTGATAACTTTGTTTCCAAAGAGTAGAATGATTGATTGCATTTTGCATAATAACTTTGCTTTTAGAAAACAAAGGGTAGATGATTGATATGACTTCTCATAAATTTGTTTTTTGCGATAGAAAACAAATAGTAGATGATGTGATTGAAAACATATTTGCATTTGTGACTGAAGTACAAATAAGATGATGATTTCATTGTTGATAAATTTGCTTTCCTGAAAAGGAAAAACAAATAGTAGATGATGATATAGTATATTGATTTGATGTTCAGATAGATAGATTTTGTATTGATTTCATGATATGAGTCCCTTAGATAGAACACTTGATATGGTTCATGTGATATGATGCACTTGATATGAGTCTAATATGTGTCACTTGATATGAATCTAATTGATATGGGTCATTTGATATGGTTTACTGATATGAATCAATGATAGATAGATATGAGTTTGATTGATATGTATGATGTGAAGTAGATATATTTCTTTTAAATGAGTTGATGATATGAGGCTAATTGATTATCCTTGTGATGACCAAAAATAGGAGGTTTTTAAAAACCTCCAAATTAGAGAGCGCTTCCCTATAAGTTGGGATTGGATACGAGATCTCACGCCTACAGATGTACAGTTGATAGTTGGATGTGGGTTGGGACCATTGTTGTCTATGCCTCCTATTTGGGTCAACAAGGGACTATTGACTATGCTAGAAAAGAGATGGAATTTTGAGCATAATACTTTTCATTTGCTGACGTGTGAGATGATGGTGACCCCAAAGGACGTATATAAGATTTTGGGGATCCTAGTGGTAGGTGCCCTTGTGTTCTATGACCACAAGTAGTTAGGTGGTACATATGCACTCAGGAGGGTGTTTAGGGATGCACAGATAGCAAGGTATTGGGTGCCATGGGCCGATTTTAGGGGATATCCGGCCATTCATATAGTTTTGGGTGCATTCATTAGAGGCTTCCTTTGTTCGGACCACCAATCAAAGGGACTATCAGTTGGGTGGGGGAGGATTATTGAGCAGATGATAGGGTAGCCGTAGAGATATGCCTGGGGGAGTTGTATGTTGGCACATTTATATCATGGCTTGTACTAAGTGGTATACAGAGGATCAGCTAGCTTGTCTTATGGTGTTACCCTACTTCAAATTTGGGCATGGGAGCATATTGCGATTACGAGACCACTTTGTCCCAAAGCTAGGCCACCAGGCAAGCCATATGTGTATGCATATTCTATTTCACTTGTCCAACCCAAGCTGGGAAAGTTGGAGTACTAGAGATGGACCCTAGATTATGTGGATTTAATGATATGGAGGCCATACATAGATTGTGATGCATGGGATACGAATCATTTGGAGATTTTTTTTGTATGTATACCCCAATTTTTTATAGGTCAGACCTGATTCATTATAGAAATATTTATGGCATTGCGAGTATAGAGACAGTTCGGATTCACACAAGGGATGCCTCAGGGCATTGCACACTATGCAAGGAACAAGGATGAGCCTAGATGGGGGCCCTGCATTTCTTATCAAGTTGCATATACAAAGTATACAGCTTTAGATCCCAAGGTATGAGATGGTAGGCCTGATATTGTTGATGCAAGAATGTATAAGTACTTTGTTTATTATCACACACATCCATTTCTATGGTTCACATGTCCAAATGAGTTGGCACCTATTTTGGTGGCACAGCCAAGGGGTAGGAGACAGGAGGATGTGGTAGGGGGAGAGTAGGTAGTTGGTGGAAGAGAGGAGGAGGAGAGTGGAGATGAGGAGGAGAGTGGAGAGGAGAGCTCAAATGATGGTGATGGGGATGATGGCGGAGATGGTAGAGGGGAGGAGCATAGGCCAGTGAGGCAGAGGATAGGTATCTTGGATAGTGCTCAGGTCATGCAGAGGCTGAAGAGTGATATCGGGTGACGAACGGTGATCAAGGTCTCCAAAACATAGAAAGTGTAGATAGATACTCTACAGGCCAAGGTACAGACACTTCAAGGGCAGCAGGCACAGTTGCAAAGCTAGTTGGCCCAGGCTTAGAGTTTGGTAGTACAATTATAGGCATAACTTGCATAGACACAGGCACAGGTACAGGTACCTCCTCTTGCCCCAGACCCACAAGTAGCCCAGTTGATAGAAGAGAGGGATTCTTTCAAACAGAGGTAAGTAGAGGTAGAGGGTGTGGCATAGAGACTCACGAGCACTGTTGAGAGTGCATCTTTGCAAGAGTCCATTGCAGAGGGTTTCGAGATTACCAAGGAGGCTATCAGGCTAGGTATGAGGATTTGTGCCCTCCTGATCGCAGAGAGCCTTACCCTAGGTCCCATAGTAGGACCAAGAGTAGATCACAGGAAATAACACATAGCAAAGGGGTCATAGGGCCACGACAGGATCCTGATGTAGGGGGTAGTGGTAGGCCATCATCCTCTAGACCAGCTCCATCAAGGGGTCCACTAGCTAGCCGTGATTTATTGATGTTGTATTATTGATGTAAATCATTTTTTTGGAGCATACATATTAGTTTTTATCATATCTGATGTATCTCTCTATATTGTTCAACTACATTGGACATTGGACATTTGTATGTATTTTTGATGAGCAATGATATGCAATGGTGATGAGTTTGATGTGATGATGTGATATGCATGTATTTTTGTATGATGTAGTATGGATTTTGATATGCATGATGATTCATGCGATGATGATGATTTGTGATGTGTACTAATGATGTCATGCAGGTGGATGACCTAGGATGTTTTATTAGGAGAGTGTGCATGGAGATATATGATATGGTTATGAAAAATGATGTGGAAATGTAATGTATGCATGGAATGTTTGTTTTTGGATTTTTCAAATGCAAGAAATATATGTGCTGAAAAATGGATGGTTATGTTTATGAGATGAATTTGTAGTATGTACATGATTTAGGAAAAGAAATGATAAGTGAAATGATTCAAATTTTTATGGGAAAAATGTCATGATATATAAGTGATATGAAAATGATAGATGAGTGCAAGATAGGATAAATAATGGGATAAAATGTATGATGTAATGAAATGTAATGGCATGATGATAAAATGATAATGATAAGGAGATGAAATGATAATGATAAATGTAATGAAATGCAATGATAAATGAAAATGATATGAAATGATAAATGAAAATGAAATGCAATGATAAATAAAATGATATGAAATGATAAATGAAAATGATATGATAAAATGATAAATGAAATGATATGAAATGATATGATAAAATGATAAAATGATGGAATGATAATGATAAAATAATGATAAAATGAAATGATAAGAAATGATAATGAAGATAATAAATGAGATACAACTATGTAGAATGAAAATGAAATGATAAGAAAGTGATAAGTGAAATGTTTAATGAGATGAATATGATAGATAATGAAAGTGATATGGAATACCTAATGGATAAATGAATGATGTGAAATGAGAAAGGATCTGAATGATACAAAAATGAATGATAAATGATAAACTATATGATATGTACAAGACGTAGATGAAATGATAATGAAATGATGATGAAGATGAAAGAAGATAATGAGACAAATGTCTGAATGTCCTCCACAACTACTCCAAAGAGACATGATAGCCGTTGATGTTATTGTTTAGCCTTTTAAAACTTTGATGCAAATCCAGTATGCAGATATGTACAATGATCAAAATGAAATTCCATGAAATGAAACCAACCATTTGTTGAGCCTTTTTTTAGCTTTCTTGAATCATCATAGAGTGTTTAAAATGTTGGAAGTATGTACAAGCATCAGAGGGGAAATTAGCACCAATGATGACCTGAGTACAACTTTCATGATTTTTGATATAGCAAGTGAACACAAGCATCGAGGTATAATTGAACCAAGATGACCTGAGTATTTCTTGCATAAATAGACAAAGATTAACCACTTTGTGATGCAAATTTGGAACTTTCATCAATGATATGTTTCGGAAAACATGTCTCACAACATATTTGCAACAGATTGATAATTAACCTCAAGACAGCAGACAAAGAAAAATCATCCTCTTTCCTCGCCACTCTAGTTTAGGAAATCATCAAGTGTGCTCCAGAGGGATGATATCGAAAGTAAAACAACCATTGTTCAAAATATAATACAACTATTCCAAACATTATTCATATTTTAAATCATCCAAATATGTGTCATGATATGGTACTTGCTAAAAACTATTGTGATATGGATCAATGATTGGATAGCTACTCATAGGATTTGATTGTTTGTACGCATGATTGGATTTTATGTCACTGTCTAGTTGTTTTGGTAGAACCTAAAAGTTGAGTGCCCCTAGTATATCAACATTTGGCCCCAGTATTGACGCAACTTGCTAAAATGGATATGTACAATGATCAAGCCATGGTAAGATGTTCTCGCTTTAGGAAAATGATGGCAATATGATGTTGTTATGGTTCTAAGATTATGGAATAAAGGCTAAGAAGCTAAGTGCAGAACATGAGCTAATAGATGGAGAGCTACAAATAGCGTATGTTTGTCAGATTTTCACTATTTGTTTTTATTGCATTTTTCTGATTTCTTTTTTATTTTTTTGTATTTTTCTTGTCAATAGACTACCTGTTGCCAAGTTTTCACCCTATGATGATTTTTTTTTTTTGACATTTTCTATTGTTTTTGTTATTTTTCTAATTTTGACTTTTTCCAAAAAAATTTGATTTTTTTGTTATTTTTTTAGGACTTTTTCTGTTGTTTTTTGTTATTTTTTTAGGACCTTTTCTGCTATTTTTGTTATTTTTTTAGGACTTTTTATGGGTGATGATAACTACTTCAGACATAATACTTTTTCAGATGTATTTTGTTGATGCGTTCGTCAAATAGGTCTCCTTCTAGCATTGACAGCTTGTATGCTCCTGAACTGTATATTGCGATGAACACATATGGACCCAGCCAATTTGGTTCAAACTTTCCTTTCTTCTCTCTATCTTGCTGATTTCGTGGGTTTTTCTTCAAAACAACATCACCAACCTGAAAGTTACATGGCTTGATTCTGTGATTATAATTACGAGACATCATCTGTTGATATGCTTTCAAATGATCAGTTGCTCATTGTCTCTTCTCATCAAGGAGTTCCAACTCTTGTAGTCGGGAAACTCTATAGTCATCATCTGTTGTGAGACCCTTCAATGATACCCTTAGTGATGGAATCTCAACCTCTAGTGGAAAAATGGATTTTTCTCCATAGACAAGAGCATATGATGTTGCTCCTATTAGTGTTCGAATGCTAGTTTTGTAGGCCCATAATGTGGAATTGAGTTGAACATGCCAATCTTTCCCTACATCATTCATAGTCTTCTTCAATATTTTCAATATTGTTTTGTTCGAAGCCTCTACTTGGCTATTCCCTTGTGGATAATAAGGTGTTGAATATCTATGTTGGATATGGAATCTTTTACAAAGTTCATCAACATCCTAATTCTTGAATGGTTGTCCATTATCTGTGATGATGGAGTTGGGAATGCCATATCGACAAATGAGATAGTTGAGTATGAACAATGAGATTTGTTTGCTAGTAACCTTAGTGAGAGGTACTTCCTCAATCCACTTGGTAAATTACTTTTTCATTGTGATGATGAATAAATCTTTCCAACTAGGTATAACCCCCATTGAGAGAATGGCCAAGTTGGTGTGAACGGTTGAAGTTCTTGTGCAGGAGTATGAATGAGATTCCCATGAATCTGACATTTAGATCACTTTTTCATGAAAGTGAATGATTCTCTCTCCATAGTCAGCCACTAGTAACCCATTCTATCAATTTCTTGGATAAGGTCAGTCCACTTGAATGAGTACCACAAATGCCACCATGAACTTCTTGTAAAGCCTTGTCAAGTTCATCATGTTCAAGAGATCAAAGTAAAGTACCATCAAGACCGTAGTGATAAAGGATGTCAAATAAGAGTATAGTAAAAGGATTGGTGAATAAATTTGTACTTTTGGTTACGGGATAAGTCAGGTGGTAAGATGTCATCTTTTAGGTAGGCATAAATCTTTCCATACCAAGGTGAATCGGATCCTACTAAGTGGAAAATGGTTTAGCTTTCAGGTGTGTCATAGGCAGGTGTAAATGATTGTTCCACCAAAAATTCATAGCGAACTTGATTTTTTGGGAGTTGCAACAATGATGCAATTATGGCCATGGAATCAGATGCCTTGTTATCAAGTCTTAGAATCTATATGAACTTGATATCTATGAATTATTTCTTGAAATCATCAACCATCTTCTTATATGGCAACAACTTGTCATCTTTGGTTTTATAATCATTGATCTAATTAATGACTAACTATGAGTCACCGTAGACTTGTAGTTCTCGGATCCTCCATTCTAATGCAATCTTGAGCCTAGTGATTAAAGCTTCATACTTGGCTATGTTGTTAGTGCATGGAAACATTAGCCTATATGACTGAGGAATGGTATTTCCTTGAGGGGTGACAAAGAGTATGCCTACCCCCAATCCATGTTGAGTGAAAGAACCATCAAAATAGAATGACCATGGTTGTTTGGATTTTGTAGTGAAGACATCGACATCTGGAAATTCAATATGTATGGGATGTTCTACTTGGAGTTTTGAATCTGCTAGTTGATTGATGATAACTTGTCCTTTGATTGCTTTGCGATCAACATAATGGATGTCAAACTCACTTAATATCATGACCTATTTTGCTATCCTTCCTATCAATGTAGCTTTGCTTAATAGATACTTGAGTGGATCAATCTTTGCAACAAGATTGATTGTATGAGTCAACATGTAGTGTCAAAACTTTTGTGAGGAAAAGACTATTGCTAGACAACCCTTCTCGATGAAAGTGTAGTTGAGTTCATGACCTGTTAGCATTTGACTAATGTAATAAATTACACATTCCTTTCCTGTAGAGTCCTCTTGTGCTAATAATGCCCCAAAAGATGTCTCCGTTGCAGTAATATATAAGATTAGAGGTTTGTCTAGATTCAGCGGTACTAGTATCGGTGAGTTCATTAAGTACTGCTTGATCTATTGAAAGGCCATTTCACACTTGTCATCCCATTTGAAAGGAACATTTTTGTGCAATAGATGTGTGAAAGGTAGACTTTTATCTACTATTTGTGCAATGAACCTTCGTATAGATTGAAGTCATCCCTGTAATGATCTCAACTAACTAATATTCCTTGGTGGAGGAATTTCCATGATTGCTTGTACCTTGGCAGGATCTACTTCAATTCCTTTTGTTGATACTATGTATCCCAAGAGCTTTCCATATGTAACCCCAAAAATGCATTTCTTGGGGTTGAGGAGAACTTTGAACTTTTCCAACCTTGCAAAGATTTTGGATAATATTTCAAGATGTCCTTCTCTTGTGTATGACTTTGCCAATATATTGTCTACATAATCTTCCATGAATATGTGCATCATGTCATGAAAAATTGTAGTCATAGCTCTTTGGTAAGTGACCCCAATGTTCTTTAGACCAAAAGGCATGACATTCCAATAGTAAGTCCCCCATGGACATTTGAATGCTATTTTGTCCTAGTCTTTAGGTTCAATCTTGATTTGGTTGTAACTAGAAAAACCATCCATTAGTGAATACATGGCATGGCCAGCTGTCAAATCAACTATAGTATCAATGTTTGGAAGTGGGAAGTCATCCTTAGGACATGCCTTATTAAGATCTCTAAAATTTGTGCACACTTTAATACATTTGTCTAGCTTGGATACAAGAACAATGTTGGAGATCCATTATGCATAGTCGATTGATCTTATGAAACCCACATCAAGGAGTTTTCTGAGCTCTTCTTTAACTAGTAGTGCGACATGAGGATGTATCTTTCTAAGTTTTTTTTTACAGGCTTAACTCCTGGTTTGATGGAAAAGTGATGCATTATGAGATTGGGATCAAGACTTGGCATGTCTACATAAGACCAAGCAAATTTGACTTGATTTTCTCTTAAGAACTTCATGAACTCTGGCACTTCTTTCTCTATCATTGACACAGCTAACTGTAGAATCCATGGTTGTTCTGTAGTTTCAAGATTAACTTATTTTGTAGGCTCAATCAAGAAAGGAAATCACTCATGATAGTGCTCTGAGAGAGTGTCGAGCTTCCCATCATATGGTGCCTTAAAAAGGTTTTCACCATCTGATACGCTCTTTGTTTTATCTTTTGATTGATCTAATACTGCCAAATTATGGTTTTCACCATTAGATCTTTCTTTTTTATTTTTCTTTTTACAGCTAGGAGACTTTACACTCTCCTAATTAAAGACTCTATGCCGAAAATCACCAGTGGAACAATCATTTGCATTGTCTACAGAAAGGAAGTTCATGATAGATTCAAAGCTTGGAAACATAGGTATATCGATAGGTTCAAATAGATCCCAGTTAATGAGATCGAGATGTATTAATAGTAGTGAGTCATTAGGCTACGTGAAATCGGCTATGGTTATGGTCATAATGGAGTTGTCTGTAGGATCCGAGGTGTGAGGAATATCAATGATGATACTATTCTCACAATAGTCTTGTTTGATTAAATCTGACTCGGTATCACTAGAATCATAGTCACCTTGTAGTTCAAATTCTTGTGGTTGGGTCCCTAAACCTTCACTTTCGATTAGAGTAGGTGTATACTTGTGTATCACATCAACCATTTTATCCCTATAGAACTCATCATTGTGAATGGTGTCCCATTCATATTCACCAGAGTCTATGTCAGAGTTATTATCCACAAAATTTTGAATTGTTGTCAAACATGCTTCTCTTGTATTAGAACCTTCTTGCAATGTGAGGATAGTATCATGCAACCACTTGGATTTTATTTATTTTGAGTTAGTATCATAGCCTAGTCTTGTTTTATCTTTTGTAGCAAGTCATGGAAGGTGAATAGGCTCAACTACTCCTTTTCTCTTTTTGATAGGACCATTACCATCATAGCCCATCTTTTGCATGATTGAATATCCTTTACCATATTGATCAGTTGGTAGTTTGACATTGACAATTGTTTCATCTTCATCTTTATAGAACCAACTTAGAACTTCTCTATCCTCAAAATCTTCCATGGGGAATTTTTCTTCGATAAATTGTCCATTAAACTTAGTATTTGGCTCTATTGGTGGTTGCATTGATGTTGATGCTATAGATATGTTTTGTTGTATGATGGAAGGTTGTCCATGTGACTGAGGCAATATAGGTAGATGAGAAAGACAGAGAGAGTACTCCCCTACTCCATTGTCCTTGAACCATAGTTGCTTGTCAAAGCTTTTGGTTAACTGACTGATTTGCGTATCAACTTTGGGAGAAGTACTAGCAGGAGCTTCTCGATTGTTGGGGACCAAAGTATCTTAACTAGATTTGATGTTGGCACAAGTTTGACTGTTTGAATTATCAGCTAGTATTGTGATCTCCTGTCTGTCATAACGAAACTTAAGACATTGATGATATGTGGACGGGACAACTTTCATTTTGTGGATCCAAGGATGACCCAACAAGATGTTGTATGCAAGATCACAATCTAACACTTGATAGAAAGTATTCTTGATAATAGGTCCCACTCTAATCAACAGCATGATTAAACCCTTGGACACTCTTTCCTCATCATTGTAGGCTTTAATAGTAATCTTTCTTCTGGGATCAATAGAGTCCTCAGAATATCCTAAATCCTGAACTAACTTCATGGTACATATGTTCAAACCAACACCTCCATCTATTAGGATGTGTCTGACACAAAACTTGTGGACCATGACTTCTAATTATAGCGATGAATTATGGGGATGTGTTATGGAAACATCATCTTTTTTAGAGAATGAGAGGCATGTGGGTGAGGACAAGTGTCCCACCATGGCTTGAAATCCGTCCACATACAAATCAGTGGATACAGTTGTTTCAACAAGGGCCTTTTCTAGAATTTCCTTGTGTGTTGGGGAAATCTTCAGGAGTTCTAAGATAGAAATCTGAGCAGGAATTTTTTGAAGTTCATTGACTAAGTCATTGATGTTGAGGAGGGGGCATACTGGATTTTGAAGAAGCATCCTTTAAGACAACTTTAGCTTGTGCCCTTTTTGTTGCATTAACTTCTCTATATTCCATCTTTTCTTTAACTTTTATAACATTGACCTGCTTGTCATCAGTGTAGATATGATTGATTATATGATCATTGATATGATTCACACTTTTTCCAGAAGACTTACCATTTTGATAGTTGGGAAAAGGGTTGTGAAATGCTTGGTGGTCTTCATTTGATTGTTGGTGTCCTACTTTGATGGTGTCATTTTCTATCAAATCTTCGATTACATTCTTCAAGGCTTGACAATTAGTCATTTGATGGCCCTTACACTAATGATAATCACAATAGTATGCATCATTCCATGATGGAGGCTTCACACTGGGTTCAAAATTTCATTGAGGTGGTAGGGTGATAACATTCTTTTCCATCAACTCTTTAAGGGAAGATTCTAGAGATTGACCCAATGGAGTAAAAGTTCTTCTACTAGAGAAGAATGAAGATCGTTGTGAATTTTTGTTTGAGGCATTGTTGTTGTTATTGTTTCCACACTAATCTTGATTGTTGGAATTCCCTTGATTGGGAGTAGAAGTTTGATTCACGTTATTCCTCAGAGGAGGAGGATTGTTTCCTTGACTTGTGATTGAGTTGACATTGTTATAGTTATTTTTGTGAGGAGCACTTGGAGCACTTAGAACAAATGGCTTAGTTGAGATATGATTTGCATCTACAACACCATCATTCACCACGTTTTTGTTGCAAGTCCAAAACTTAGATGTCATTGTGGTGATTTGAAGTGCTAGGATTTATCATTATCAAGTTTTATTATCCCTCTCTCGACCAAGGAACTTTCAAAGGTGGTGGAATTTTCAATCAATTTCTTAGAGGAGGGAGGACAATGAAGATTAAGACAATAGCTCATCTCTTGATCCAAGTTGTTTATGAAAGTGGTGATCTTTTCATTTTTAGGAACATGATGCAAGTATCTAGCAAACAATCTTCTCCATCTCTAAAGAAATGTAATGAATGGTTCACCAGGTTTCTATTTAGCCTTGCAGAGATCAATCATAGTTATTTAATGTTGTATATTGTAGGAATATTGTGATATGAATTTGTTAATCAATTCCTCAAATGTCTTGAATGGCAGTGTGATTTTTGATAGTCATTCCATAGATTGGTCTCCAAGACTCCTAGGGAACAAATGCATCAAGTATGTATCCTCATGAGAAAACTCTAAAGTCATATTTCAGAAGTCCCTAATATGATCAATTGGATCCGATTTCCCATTATAACGATCAAACTTTGGGATTTCATAATGTTTGGTAAATGGGATTATGTTGAGACATTGGTCAAAAGGATAAGGACAGATTTCATCAAGAGCATATGTCTTCATTGTGGTTCCCCCTTGCATGTCTTTAATTTTTTCTTGGAGTGCCTTAACCTATTGAGACAAGGCACTAATATCAAACAAAGGTGTTTCATCAAGACTTTTCTTTAAGTGAACAAAGTATCAAAATAATGAGGTAATTTAGCTCCTTTGTCAGCTAAATACAGGAAATATTTCTCTTTGTTGCACTCTAAGATCTTTTCTAAGGCTTTGTGAAATTTGGGATCTTGCTCAACCTCCCTAAGGTGATGTTCTTCATCTCGTTCATCATCACTATCTATAGGAGTTCTACTCATGTCTATGTTAAAAGGGAATGGATTTTTTTCTCTTTCACCCATGTTGTCATTAAAAAGGGGATTATGACTCACACTATAAAGGGGATTGCTAGTCTCACCTTCTTCTTGACTTCTTTGGGTATCATCTTCTTGTTGAATATCCTCTCTCAACTTATTGTATTGAGATCTTGTAAAAATAGGCATATGATTTTGAAATGTTATTCTAGACTTAGATCACAATTTGATAAGTGCAAAAATGATAATGTTTTGATTTGATAAGATGAAAATCTTATGATATGATCAAAAGATGTTCCTAATTCTTGATTGTGGCCTCCAATGATAAAGGATATCAGAATCCTATTGGGGAAGTTGAATCCATAATCAGAAATTTTCTTGAAAGGTGCACTTTTAAGATTTGATCCTTGTTTTTGAAGAATGATAGCCTAATTAAATTCACTAAAGGATTTGATTGGGATGTGTTGGATATTCAATGGAAGGTTGTGGTAGATAATTTAAGTTGAGAGGTTGATTGTGATTGTGTCATTGTGATAGATCTCTTCTTTGGAAATAGGCTCATGAAAATAAAGGCTCTTCAGCGTACTCATCGATAAATTCCCTAGAAAAATCTTGTTACCTATAGAGAAACTCATGGAAATGGAGTTGTAGACGCCCCATTTTGATCACTACCATATGATCAAACGATCTCCTGACCATCAAATTGCCTATCCTCTCTGTCAATATACACTAAACCATTTTGTTTAATTAATAACCTTGCATCTTTACATATGGTCCCAAAGTATTTAATTTAATAAATACTTTAATTCTTTTCTCCTCTAAATTAAATAAATTTACTATTTTATTTAATTTAGTCATATATTCCCTTTGGAATTAAAATTCATTTTTTAATTCTATCATGGTCACATCCTCCAACTTTTGCAAGTTGGTCTCTAATCCATCTTAATTACCTCATCTTCTTCTAATTAGCTAGGGTTAGCATGTGCATACCCTTAATCATCATTAGGGTCCCATCCTCCATAATCTCCCACTTGCTCCTAATGAGTCATTAGTCTATCTAACTGAGTACTTGCACAACCTTAATCATTTGGTTAGCCTAACCTAATCCTCCTCCCACTTATGGCATGTGTCCTTAAGTCAACCTTATTAAAGGCTTTCTCCTTTTGGGCAAGGCACTCCACTTCCCTATGTGAATTTTTAATTCACCTTTTAATCCCCCAAGGCACCCAAAAGGAATTTTTAATTCCTTCACTTCTTCCCACATGTCCTCTACTTATTCTTTATTCTTTCCCATCTCCCCATGAGAATATTTCAAGAATTTTTAATTCCTCACATGTCCTCTCACCCACATGGGGACAAGGACCTCCTTTATGAGGAGATCTTGTCCAATCCCAAGGTACTTTGTACCCCTCTCCATGTCATGTCCTTCTCCTTCCACCTCATATCCACTTCACCTTTTAGGGCTATCTCACATGCCACATGTCAAGATGTGAGGGCTTGTGAGTTCTCAACTCACCTTAGCCCTACATCTTGATATTTGGTGGATCAATCTCAACCATCCATTTCCCCTAGGATTTCCCAAAAATCCTATAAATACCCCCTCTTTTCTCTCATTTTGAAGAGATCATTTTGCTAGCCAAACTCTTTGCAATTTTATTTCTCAACCTACACTTAGCCATTTTCATGTTTTCATCCATTTGCACTCATCCTCACATCATCATTTAGCTTGCATCTTGTGCCATCCAAGGAGCATACACATCAAAGATCGAAGGGCCAACCAAAGCATCGATTCGACGCAAGGTATAAAGTTCCATTTTGTTGCTTTTATCTTGTTTTGTTTCCAACTTAGGCTAATCTTGAGGTGTAGGTTATTTTAGTGTTTTCTATTTGCACTTTTTTACTTGTCAGCTTCATTTTCTAATGCCTGCATTCGACCTATCACATTGCATACCGGTGGACCCATAA
>VDFB02049503.1:0-22996 GCA_007258455.2 Sequoia sempervirens | reverse complement strand
TGCAATTATTGGGCTATGATGGTGGAGTCTATTTTAGGACTAACTGTCTTGGATTTTGGCAGTTAAAAATAAGATCTATAAATAAATAAATAAATAAGTTATGATAGGTCGAGTCGAGTGAGAGTTTTCTCCTTAATTTTTGTTATTTTTGTTATAGTTGCATTGCATGGGGGAAGGGCTTTAATTTCATGCCAATTATAATTGGTTGTATGGATGGTTGCATACAGGGATTGGGGAACAACTTTAGTTGTTTACTAATCATACTTGTTTCATGCAAGAATTTTGGTCAGCGGTTACACTCGTTGAAAAGGAAGCATAGTGGAGAAGATAGGAGGTGCATGATGAGCACATGCAAAACTAGAGATCCTCCTCTAACTGTAGGAGCCTATTTTTAGAAGATAAAAACTTCCAGTGGACTCCTCCTGACGGCATGGCAGGAAATTCATTTCAAAGATGGCAGTGAGTTGCCGCATTATAGGAGGATGAGGAGTTCACATCCACTTTCCAACAGTAGATATCTGATTATTTGGGAACATGAAGGAATTCTCTATTTGTACAGTGCATAAGATTTTGAGTAATCTTTGGTCTGGGAGGAATCTGCTAGGAGGAGTGGATAGAGGAAAAAGGGTTGCACGTTTGTAAAGGAGAAAAATCGAGGGTTATTAGGGACGGCGGATATCAAAATGAGGGATCAAATGTTTCTCATCTGGGTGCTCATGCATTGGGAAATAACTCAACATAGATTTGAGGGTCGGCTAATATCACTGGGCCATCACTGCAAGAATGTGAAATGCATTAATTGGAGTGTGGTGAACCATCCGAAGGCTATCACCATAGAATTCTATTTCTGAACGTTTCTTTAGCAAGTAATTTTACACTACATATTCGGGTATGCATAACTCTAAACCTTCTGAATTCTATACACTATACTAGTGTCTCAAGGATTTAAAAAAAACCAGGTCTAGAGTTTAGCGAAGGGCATCAATTACTATTGTATCCTAGGTATTTGAACAAACCCTACCTTGTTCGGTTTAGAGTTAGATGTGTGATACAGTTTTATTTTCATCCTCTCTTTAAGTGTTTCAACTATTGTGTGTCATGTTTATGTAATCCTCTTTTACATGCATATTGATTAAGGAAATGGTTGATACTTCATCAGTTAATGAAAGAATTTGTATATATATTGATTCCCTTTGATTTTTACCTATCATTCACCTATATGAAGCTCTTAATGCGATATAGCCATCCTTGGACAAATATCTCCATCATATAAGCTATTATGGCACTTGTTCTCTGTTTCTAAAGCCCAATTTGGCATAGGCTGAGTGCATTTTAGCAAACGTTATGAGATCTGGCTTTATGAAATTTGTTTCTACACCTGTTAATTACATTAGCTTGAAGGTGTGTATGACCCATTTGACAAATCCCTTTTGGGCACGTCCTGCAAGCATTGTATTTCCTATGACCACCCTCCTTGACAGTAGTCTGTCAAACGTTACACTTGTCATATCTACATTTCCTCATAAATGATGAAGCATCTCATTTTAGTCTATCTCACCTTCCTTTAATCATCCCACCTGCTGGTCACATAACAAAGACTTGTCTGAAACTGACATATATACACTTCAAAAAAAAGCCGTGAGAATGTAATTTTCAATTCTAGATCTCATCAATCCACTATTGCGGGGATAATATCTTTTTCGCTGTAGGTGAGTTTTGATCGTAGTGGAAATCAAATCGCACTCTTTATTTCATCTGCTGTCTAGAAATCTCACCCGACCGTTGCGAAGTTTTATTCATACCGCCATGCAATGTTGATTTTGTAGGGAGATTTATGTTACCTGATGTACCTTACCTTGTGTGCATTTCGTATGATCCACAAGTCTACCAATCTATTTGGCTTTGTTTTCGTAAGCTGAATTTTCTCTTGAGTCATTAAAATCTACATGGTTGTGCCTCGCATGTTACAATTTTTCATTTTCATCATCCTCTCAAACTTTGAGTAGAGATCAGTTTCAAGTTTCGTGCAATTTAATGATTTAATTAAGAGGTCAGTGGGATTCAAAAGTGGATTAAGATATTGGAGAAGATAGAATACTTGTCTTTGAACTCACACTCTAACAAACTATTCCAAATTATGCTCAACTCTGTGTTAACATTGATACAAAGAAACCCCTGCTAGATAGTGTAAACATTCCTATCAGTTTGGGTTTTGCCATCAATATGGATACCCAGTCAAGGTTGTCGATTCTTAAAAAAGATATTGTCGATTAAAGAAAACAAGAAGAAGATACCCCTTCTAGAATCAAGAATATACACTATTGTCATTAATTGATTAAACAAAATCTCTAATTTTTCCTTTAGACTCTGCGAATCAATCTAAAATTTTAGACTCTAAGCTACTTCATATGCTGATATGTATAATTATGTATTGTAGTTTCTTATATTTAAGGTCTGTATTCAATAATTATAATGGGTTTTCAATTCGATGCATTTTCTACCTTCTTAAGAATACAGTACTCCTTCAAGATCATGATTATAATGCTGAATGGGAATGTCTTATGGCTGTATACGATGAATATTTCTTTGAATGAAATTCGAGTATAAATGAATATACTTATATTATATATGTCTAAATTTATATGTTGTCATATTGTAATTGATATTGTATTGAAACTGCATTCTGTGAAAATATACATATTATACTATATCTTGGATAAGAAAGAAAAAAAATGTTTTCGATATGCAAAAGATTAGTTTATAAGTGAGCATTTAATTGGATTGAATTGAGTTAATTATATATATATATATATGCACATATATTTGTGAATTAGGGTTCGTTAAGTAAAATTACGTTTCTTAGTTTTGATTACTTAAAGATTGTGTGGTTAAGTCTTATGACTGGAAAGTATGTGGAAATAATACTTTGTTTAAGGAATATTTCTTTGGTTACTATGCTTGATTGTTTAGCTGTATTGAGTTACATGCTTGACCTTGGGATCAGATGATTATGTAAATTGTTCTAAAGTAGGAGTCAGTCGTGTAAAGTGGTTGTTGATAGTCTTTTGAGATCTTGATGATGCTGCCATGGGGAAACTACTGTGTTAGTGATTTAGTCTTCCAGAGGATAGAGGGATCTATGGCTTCTTCTTGCAAGAGTTGGTATGGGGGTCCGGTGACCTAGGACGATTGCCTTGGGTAACCCATATCAGGCTTGATGTAATTATTTGCAGTTTATGTTAGTTCACTTGTAAGTGGGTGGGAAATGATTCTTTTACTTTGATAATGGTTGATCGTGCACTTGGATTGTTTTTATGTGGCTTTGAGCCTTGCACTTGAATGTGGTTTTCATTACTTTGAAGCTCTAGTGTGAGATGGTGCATGCCTCACTTGGTGCAGTTATTTTATTGGATTAGGTTTCTTGAGCAAATGGCTTTCCTTTTTGTGTTTTGAGATATGTTGTTACTAGGGGAGTGGCTCTTCATGGGGGCCAACACACAAAGTGGTGCCTGGGTAACTCATGTGGAGTTAGTTTAATCAGTGAAAACTAAATCAATACATTAGGTAGTCTAAAAAAATTAACTAGATAAATTATGCCTCGCTCAATGATCTCAAGGGCTAGTTCAGACTTGGGGATGAGTCAAGAAGGCCTCGAATGGAAAGATCGTTATCTTGTCTTTATGAAAGGTAATCGATTCCGCATTGGATTGCATGTGGGGCCGGGTTTTGTAAGAGGTCACCAAGGTAACCCAAGTTGGGGGTCGGGTCTGAGGAAGATTCACCAGGGTAACCCATGCAACATTGCGATGACACTCCACCCTTTAACAACCATGTATGCTTTGTTTCCCTCTAAGTTATTCTTCGGCCTCTGGAAGTAGATGATGGCATTTGTATGTTGATGCTTTATTGGTTATTTCTTATGTTGGGCACATCTTGTGTTGGTTATATCTTGTGCTCGAGATTGCCTTATGTTATTATGGTTCTTGTTGTGAAGTCTAGAATCCTTGTTATGTTTGATGGTTATCGTTGGGGTCCTTCTTGTCATCTCCTAGCACGGGGGGTGGGCCTTCGGGTCCATGTGGTTGGGTGGAATGTGCTATGCACCTCATTGGGTCCCCAGCCGTCGATCGAGAAGTGAAGAATTATACCTTTGCAGTGACTCCTGAGTTGTATCAAAGTTGGATTCAGCTTTGCAACTTTGTAATCATATATTTCTGATGTAATATTTCATGTTTTTGTACTCTTCCCATTCATGATGTGAAGCAACATTGTAATATTGTTATCCTTGTGAAATGTAATTTTAAGTTTTTGTGTATTTACCATTTTCATGTGATGTAATGATGATGATACAAAAAGTAATGCAGTCATGTAACCTCAATGGATTTGTTATATACAGTACATGTTAGTTATTTAAAAAAAAATTGTCATAATTGTGAGACATCTTAGTTTCCTTTAGGGTTGACTAGCGGGGCATTACAACTTGGTATCAGAGCATAGGTTCGTACACTGGGGCACTATGATCCCATTGTGTTGATCTAGCTGCTCGTACTCATAAGGATGTGTCAGTCTGTTTATGTAGTTTGCACTTGGTTGCCCTAGTTTGTCTTTGGGTGATGTAGGTTCAATGGTGCAGAAATCCAGTGGAATGGATGGGACCCTCGGTGTAGTGTGCAATACACCGATATCCTTCCTACTGGAAATACATTTTGGGACTCTTGTGTTACCCTTGAGTTGCTTTGTGGTGTCTCTGGTGTGAAGTGAATTTGAGTGTGTATGCATTGTATGTGTGTTAAATCTGAAATTATGTGTGTTTTAAAGTGATAATTATGTTTCTGTTTCTGAAAAGGCCATAGATTATGATCTTGTGACACATATATTGTGAGATTTTGCATTGAGTAATGAATAGAATGTAGTACATGATGTGTAAATGATGAAGTTTAACCAGAAATGTGTATCTTGGCAATGAATTAGCATGAATAACTAGTGCTAATGTGTTATGTTTCCATCTTAGTTTATGATTTTCAGGTAGTCGGCTTTGAATCTTGATGATGAAGGTAATTAATTGGTTATGATTAACATGTGGATTTAATACTATGGTAGCATCTAATTAGTAATTGTTATTGATGATTGTTTATGATGTATCAGTAATTATAGAGTGTTAGAAGGACGATGTCATATCACTCATTCATGAGAGGCATACGACATGACAATTTCCTCTACACTAGGTTGATTTGATAGATATATGGTGTACACAATGTTTGCTTTTATGCAGAATTGCAGGTAGTAAGCTTTGATTCCACTTGCTCTGGCAGGACTGGGTGAGCCTCATGAAACCCAATGGGCATGATGTCAAAAAAAAATAGAGTTGACAAGAAAGTTTCCCCAACCTTACCATCATCCTTAACAAGGATGAGTACCTCCACCGTGTAACCCTGTCAGTATAGTTTTCATGTTTTGACAGTTGTTTGTTGGATGTCTTTCGTTATTTGATTATGTCATGATGTTATTGTTCAAATTGATGTTGTTTTTGTTTGCATACATTTTCTTTAGCTTTGCGACTTCTAGGAGTAAGTCAAAGCCTTGGGGGGAGGATGTAATGAAGCTCCGTATTGACCTCTCTGGGCGTTTAGAGTAAGTTTGTTCGTTAATTGTTGATTTTGGGTCTAGGTAACTGTTTCAGTATTTGGTTTATTCAATTGATAAATTCTTTTAATTACTTTATGCATTAAAATGAATTTTTTTCATAAACGGAGTACTTTGATAAATGAATATCAATGGATATATAAAATTATAAAGTTAAGCTATAATAAATAAATAAATATAAGTTGTAAGTTGGAATATGCAATTATTGGGCTATGATGGTGGAGTCTATTTTAGGACTAACTATCTTGGATTTTGGCAGTTAAAAATAAGATCTATAAATAAATAAATAAATAAGTTATGAGAGGTCGAGTCGAGTGAGTTTTTTCCTTAATTTTTGTTATTTTTGTTACGGTTGCATTGCATGGGGGAAGGACTTTAATTTCATGCCAATTATAATTGGTTGTATGGATGGTTGCATACAGGGATTGGGGAACAACTTTAGTTGTTTACCAATCATACTTGTTTAATGCAAGAATTTTGGTTAGCGGTTACACTCGTTGAAAAGGAAGCATAGTGGAGAAGATAGGAGGTGCATGATGAGCGCATGCAAAACTGGAGATCCTCCTCTAACTGTAGGAGCCTATTTTTAGAAGATAAAAACTTCTAGTGGACTCCTCCTGATGGCATGGGAGGAAATTCATTTCGAAGATGGCAGTGAGTTGCCACATTACAGAAGGATGAGGAGTTCACACCCACTTGCCAACAGCAGATATGCGATTATTTGGGAACATGAAGGAATTCTTTGTTTGTACAGTGCATAAGATTTTGAGTAATCTTCGGTCTGGGAGGAATCTGCTAGGAGGAGTGGATAGAGGAAAAACGGTTGCACATTTGTAAAGGAGAGAAATCGGGGGTTATTAGGGATGGCGGATATCAAAATGAGGGATCAGATGTTTCTCATCTGGGTGCTCACGCATTGGGAAATAACTCAACATAGATTTGAGGGTCGGCTAATATAACTAGGCCATCACTGCGAGAATGGGAAATGCATTAATTAGAGTGTGAAGAACCATCCGAAGGCTATCACCATAGAATTCTATTTCTAAACGTTTCTTTAGCAAGTAATTCTACACTACATATTCGGGCATGCATAACTCTAAGCCCTCTTAATTCTATACACGATACTAGTGTCTCAAGGATTTAAAAAAAAACCAAGTCTAGTGTTTAGCAAAGGGCATCAATTACTTTTGTATCCTGGGTATTTGAACAAACCCTACCTTGTTCGGTTTAGAGTGAGATGTGTGATATAGTTTTATTTTCATCCTCTCTTTAAGTGTTTCAACTATTGTGTGTCATGTTTATGTATTCCTCTTTTGCATGCATATTGATTAAGGAAATGGTTGATACTTCATCAGTTAACGAAATAATTTTAATATATATTGATTCCCTTCAATTTTTACCTATCGTTCACCTATACGAAGCTCTTAATGCGATATAGCCATCCTTGGTCAAATATCTCCATCATATAAGCTATTATGGCACTTGTTCTCTGTTTCTAAAGCCCAATTTGGCACAGGCTGAGTGGATTTTGGCAAACGTTATGAGATCTGGCTTTATGAAATTTGTTTCTACACCTGTTAATTGCATTGGCTTGCAGGTGTGTATGACCCATTTGACAAATCCCTTTTGGGTACGTCCTGCAAGCATTGCATTTTCTGTGACCACCCTCCTTGATGGTAGTCTACCAAACATTACACTTGTCATATCTACGTTTCCTCATAAACGATGAAGCATCTCATTTAATTCTATCTCACCTTCATTTAATCATCACACCTACTGGTCACATAACAAATACTTCTCTGAAACTGACATATATAAACACTTCGAAAACAAGCTGTGAGAATGTAATTTTCAATTCTAGATCTCATCAATCCACTATTGTGGGGATAATATCTTTTTCGCTGTAGGTGAGTTTTGATCATAGTGGAAATCAAATCGCACTCTTTATTTCATCTGCTATCTAGAAATCTCACCCGACCGCTACAAAGTTTTAGTCATACCGCCATGAAATGTTGATTTTGTAGGGAGATTTATGTTACCTGATGTACCTGTATACCTTGGAATTTATCCTACTCTAGTGTGCAAACCAACTAAAAATGCGAATGATAAAAGACCAAGGACACCTCAAGATTAGCCAAAAGAGTGATATAACGAAAAGGAAAATAGATAACACAAGACACAAACGGTTTTACCTTCCTTGCTGTTGATGTCTCTTTGATTGGCCCTTGCTTGGAATGATTTGTGTTCTCCTTAGATGATTACTTGAGTGACCAAATGCAAGATTGGATGTGCAAAATGATTAAAAGAGATGGCTAAATGATGGCAAAGGATTGAGAATGCAAATTGGCAACATGTAGTTATGAAAATTCAAAGTGTTCCCAAAATGCCCTTTAAGAGGGGGTATTTATAGGATAATTTGAATTCTCTAGAGAATTCAACGATCAAAATTGATCCAACAAGGTCAAGATGAAGGGCTATGGTGGGTTGAGAACCCACAAGCCCTCACATCTTGACATGTGGAGGGTGAAGTGGCCAAGGGGATATGAGATGGAGGTGAGGTGGAAGAGAGGTACATGATGTGGAGGAAGTACAAGTACCTTGCAAGTACATTGGGAGATGGGAAGAATCTTTGGTGAATAAAAGTGAATTAAAAATTCACAATGATTGGAAGAATCTGGTGGATAAGACAATGTTCCCAGAAGGTGGGAGTTTGTCACATGTGACTTGATGTGACAAGTCAAATATTCTAGAAGGTGCATGGGAAAAAGGGATTCTAGAAGGAATAAAATGTGAATTAAAAATTCACATGGGGAAGAGAGGAGCCTAAGATGAATAAAAATGAATTAAAATTCCTTGGGAGATGGGAGAGTTGACTAAGGTACTAATTAGGTTTAACTAATTAGTAATTAGAGAGGATAATTAGGGGTTAATGAGGATTAGAAGCCAACTTGCAAAATTTGAGGATGTGATCATGTAATCAAGGATTAGGCATGTGCACATCTTAATGAAAAGATTAGGAAATGGATTAGGATTAGATAAAAATGACATGTGAGAAATTAAATAAATGTAATATTTATTTAATTTATTTGATGAAAGAGGGATTAAGGAGGGTAAGGTATTTAATTATTAATTAAATACCTTAGGGATTTGGCAGAATTAAAGATATTAATTAAATAATAGTAATATTACTTAATTAACTTGGATAAGAGGATGTTTTAGATGAAAAGTGATAAATTTGGATAAATTAAATGTCCAAATTTGGATGTCTACATTTTGCCCCTCTTTGAGATGGTGTTACGAAGTAGCATCATTTCAAAGAATACTAAAATATAGAACCCAGAAGGAGATGGTTAGATTGGAAAAGATGCCTCAGTCATCAAAGGGATGACTAGGAAGAAAGATGATGGGGGTGAAAATGAAGAGTAGGGATTGAGGATGCCCCCTCGAGAGGACATGCGGGTTGAAGAGAACACGTGTGTGCTCTCAAAATAGATGATGTGATGCAAGGGGAGATGAGGAAGATGATGCAAGGTGATGGGTAAGAGAGTAAGTGATATGGAGATGGATGAAGCACAAATGGATTTCAAAAAGTGATGTCTCCCTAGTCAAGGGACAAGCCAAAAAGGGGCAATGATGGATGGAGTGTTGTCAATGAATCACGAGGATAGGGGAGGATACATCCCACTAAGTGGTATTGATGAGGGAAGGATACATCCCAAAACACCACTAAATGATAGGGAAGAATGCCTCCCGATGATGATGATAAAAGTGTTGTTGATGAGGGAAGGATACATCCCAAAACAACACCAAAGGGATGGGGAAGGATATTAATGGATGATGATGAGGATGTGGATGAGGGTTCAAAGTTGGTAACAAGACGGGGGACAAGACCAAGGATTTGATTAGATTATTTGTGCGAGGTATGAGTTGATGAGGATAGGATTGAGATGTGAGATGGATGAAAGGTATAAAGATGATAGGGGGAGTGTTGTTGATGAGAAGAGGTTGGATGGATAGATGAGGGAGAGTGATGAAGGGTGAAGGGATGGGGGGAATTTTGATAGATGGGAGGATGGGGGATACATGCAAGATGATGGAATGGAAAATGAAATGCAATCCTAATGAAATTTGCTATCTTCGGAGCACTGATTTTTGCTAGAGCATCAGACACAAGATGCCAGGGTATGAAGAACCAAGGTGAATTAGTGTCTAATGCATAAAACAAACACAACAGACAAGAAGGCTACACCAACACCCCAAAGTCACAAAGACCTTGGTCGGGCCAAGTATTGAGATAACCACAAGCACAAAAAGATTCCCCAGCATAACAAAAGACCACAAGGATCTTGGTGGGTACTACATGGGACAACCAAGAAGACACAATCAAATAAAAGAGCAAGATATGCCCCTATGTTGACCAATCAAAAAACACCATAAAATGATGGATCATGGCGACCTTGACAAGTGATGATAGGGAGCTCAAATGATAAACAAAATCCAAAAATATCAAAATATCACAATCAATTTCAAACATCCATTACCATAGGATCAAGGGGATGGATGGGATTGATGAGGTCTGTTAGGAAGGATGCATCCTGTTGAGACCAAAGATGATGGATACGAAACTAAAAGATCGTTATGATGTGGGATGCTCAAAATCTATTGGATCTCATGAGACAAGTGGATCTCGTTTGTGAAGAACTGGCTAGATAAGGGCACAGCTTGATGGCATGACACAAGGGAGACAAGACATGAGACTAACACACCCTAAAGACCTAGGGGCTCGGGGGCTGATCAAAGATTAGCCTTGCCTACGTAGAAGCGTAGAGCCCTCGTAGTTCGATAAAAGGCTGACGACTGACCATGATGGAGATTTTGATGGATGACCAAGATAGGATGGAGAACAGGAGAAAAGTGGACAATATAGATCGATGATGGATGGAACCCCGGGGGCGGATCAAATGATCGACCTTGCCTACGTGAAAGCGCAGGGGCAACGTAGTTCGACAAAAGGCCACAGACAAGTGATGGATGAAAGATGATGAGATAACCCTAGACAAGGGGTTAAAATGATGGAACTGACACGATGGAACAAGATAGACCTGTTGGATTGGATTGGATTGGATTGGATTGGAGGATAGTGACTATATAAAGCTCAAGGATGGGATAGTTATCTAAATCATCAAAGATGAAGTGGGCGAATGACATGCCATATAGATGAATGAAGAGATAGAAAAGATGTGCAAAAGAAGCAGAAGTGATGATGATAAGATAGATGACATTGGATTGCGTGGGGAAAAACCTATAGCTAGATACCAATTTGACAAGGGATTATGAGATGGGATGAGGGGAGAGGATGGGGGGAGGAAAAGGATTGTTTGGGTGGATTGGATAGAGGGATAAGGATTTGGATGGGTAGCTGACTGATTCTTGGAACTAGAAGGTGAAGGGTGGGAACAGGTGTAAGATTACTCAGAATGAGTAAACGATTGATCAAGATTATGGAATGAGAGTTTGAAATGATAGGAGGTTTGATGAATGTTTGAGATGATAGGAGGTTCGATGAAGTGTTGAGATAATAGATGAAGGTTCGAAGTAGATGAATGGTTATATGGAATGAGTGAATGGATTTATTAGAATGGATGAATAGGAAAAAATTGAAGTAGATGGAGGGAGGGATCTTAAGACTTTGTTCGGTATCCAAAGACATTGACTGCAGATGGATGAAAGCCCAGATTAGGGGTTTGGCTAAGCTCAAATTGGGATAAGATTAAAGCTCAGATATGATGAGATTAAAGCTCAGATTAGGATGATTGGATTATGATTGGATTTATTCTACACCAAGTTCCGAGGTTTAAAGGGCGTAAGGTGTTGACAATCAGATTTTTCCCGATTTGGCAATTTTCAAAAATTGTCAAATTTTGCCATTTTAGGAAACCTCATGGATATACTTTTGGGAGTCCAAAATTTTTCCAAGAAATACCCAATATTGAGATAGGATGAATTGCCAACTAACATCCCAAATTTGAAGTATGCATTTCGAGTTATGAGTGCAAACAATTTTTCAAAATGTTGGAAAAAAACACTAAATTGGGATTTTGAGGGTCAAGATGAAAGTTTGAGGCCCTGAAAATGTGTCAAAATGGGTTCCAACAATTTTGAAAGAAACTTGTTGGGAATCCACTTGTAATCTCGTAATGCAACTACTTGTCAAATTTCAGCTCAAACGGACACCCGAGTCAAAAGTTATGGCCTCTGGAAGTTTCGGTGTAAAAATCAAAAAATAATTTTGAAAATTTCAACACATGGGTTTTGTTGGCAGGGGAAAATTAGAAAATGGGTCGGAATTGGTTTTCCGAAAAAGAAAGTAAAAAAGTGAATTTTTGGCAGGGATAGGGGAGTGCCACAATGGGGCATATGCCTTGGAATTTATCCTATTCTAGTGCATAAAATAACTAAGAAATGCAAAATGATAAAATACCAAAGACACCTCAAGATTAGCCAAAAGAGTGATATAACGAAAAGGAAAATAGATAACACAAGACACAAACGGTTTTACCTTCCTTACTGTTGATGTCTCTTTGATTGGCCCTTGCTTGGAATGATTTGTGTGCTCCTTAGATGATTGCTTGAGTGACCAAATGCAAGATTGGATGTGCAAAATGATTAAAAGAGATGGCTAAATGATGGCAAAGGATTGAGAATGCAAATTGGCAGCATGTAGTTATGAAAATTCAAAGTGTTCCCAAAATGCCCTTGAGGAGGGGGTATTTATAGGAGAATTTGAATTCTCTAGAGAATTCAACGGTCAAGATTGATCCAACAAGGTCAAGATGAAGTGCTATGGTGGGTTGAGAACACACAAGCCCTCACATCTTGACATGTGGAGGGTGAAGTGGCCAAGGGGATATGAGATGGAGGTGAGTTGTCAAAAAGGTATATGAGGTGGAGGAATGACAAGTACCTTCCAAGCACTTTGGGGAGTGAGAGGATTTCCTCAAAAAGGGATTCCTTATCCCCAAGTGGGAGTGAAAGGGACTTTTGAGGAATTTTAGAATTCCTCAAAAATCTACATGGGAAAAGGAAAGGTGGTTGGGGAAATAAGTGTGAATTAAAAATTCACATTCTTAGGAAAGTCTAAAAGATAAAAGGTGGGCTCCAAAAAGGTGGGACTTGGTCACATGTGGAGATTGTGACAAGTCCAAGGTTCTAGAAGCCTTGGAAGGACAAAATGTGAATTAAAAATTCACATGGGGAGGAGAGAGACATGGGATGAATAAAAATAAATTAAAAATTCCTTGGGGGATGGGGAGAGTTGACTAAGGTACTAATTAGGTTTAACTAATTAGTAATTAGAGGATAATTAGGGGTTAATTAGGATTAAAAGCCAACTTGCAAAAGTTGGAGGATGTGACACATCATAATCAAGGATTAGGCATGTGCACATCCTTAATGAAGAGATTAGGAAATGGATTAGGATTAGATTCAAATGACATGTGAGAAATTAAATAAATGTAATATTTATTTAATTTATTTGATGAAAAGGGGATTAAGGAGTGTAAGGTATTTAATATTTAATTATTAAATAAATACCTTAGGGTTTTGGCAGAATTAAAGATATTAATTAAATAATAGTAATATTACTTAATTAACTCAGATAAGAGGATGTTTAGACGAAAAGTGACAAATTTGGATAAATTAAGTGTCCAAATTTGGATGTCTACATTTTGCCCCTCTTTGAGATGGTGTTACGAAGTAGCATCATTTCAAAGAATATTAAAATATAGAACCCAGAAGGAGATGGTTAGATTGGGAAAGATGCCCCAGTCATCAAATGGATGGATAGGAAGAAAGATGATGGGGGTGAAGATGAAGAGTAGGGATTGAGGATGCCCCCTCGAGAGGACATGCGGGTTGAAGAGAACACGTGTGTGCTCTCGAAATAGATAATGTGATGCAAGGGGAGATGAGGAAGATGATACAAGGTGATGGGTAAGAGAGTAAGTGATATGGAGATGGATTAAGCACAAATGGATTTGAGGACAAAAGGTGATGTTGCCCCAGTCAAGGTACAAGCCAAAATAGGTTGATGATAGATGGAGTGTTGTCAATGAGGGAATGAAGGATCCCGAGACAACACGAGGATAGGGAAGGATACATCCCACTAAGTGGTATTGATGAGGGAAGGATGCATCCCAAAACACCACTAAAGGATAGGGAAGAATACCTCCCGATGATGATGATGAAAGTGTTGTTGATGAGGGAAGGATACATCCCAAAACAATCACCAAAGGGATAGGGAAGGATACTTTAATGGATGATGATGATGATGGGTCAAGGCTGGTAGCAAGACTGGGAACAAGACCAAGGATATGATTAGATGATTCGGGCGAAATGGAATGGATGGTGGTTGGATAGAGATGTGAGATAAGGATGAAGGATGAATGGATGGGGGGATTGTGATATATAAGAGGATGGGGGATATATACAAAATGATGGAATGGAGAATGAAATGCAATCCTAATGCAATTTTCCATCTTCGGAGCACTGATTTTTGCTATAGCATAAGACACAAGATGCCAGGGTATGAAGAACCAAGGTGAAATAGTGCCTAATGCATGAAATAAACACAACAGACAAGAAGGCTATCCCAACACCCCAAGGTTAGAAAGACCTTGGTCGGGCCAGGTATTGAGATAACCACAAGCACAAAAGGATGCCCCAACATAACACAAGACCTCAGGGATCTTGGTGGGTACTACGTGGGACAACCAAGAAGACACAATCAAACAAAAGATCAAGATATGCCCCTATGTGGACCAATCAAAACATGCCATAATATGATGGATCATGGCGGCCTTGACAAGTGTTGATAGGGAGCTCAAATGATAAACAAAAGCCAAAAGCATCAAAAAATCGCAATCAATTTCAAATGTCCTTTGCCATAGGATCAAGGGGATGGATGGGATTGATGAGGTCTGTTAGGAAGGATGCATTCTATTGAGACCAATGATGGATACTAAGCTAAAAAATTGATATGACGTAGGATATTCAAAACTGATTGGATTTGTTGATACAAGTGGATCTTGTTTGTTAAGAACCAGCTAGATAAGGGCATATCTTGACAACACGACACAAGGGAGACAAGACATGAGATTGACACATCCTAAAGACCTAGGGGGCTCGGGGGCTAATCAAATATTAGCCTTGCCTACGTGGAAGCACAGAGCCCTTGTAGTTCGATAAAAGGTTGATGACTGACCATGATGGAGATTTCGATGGATAACCAAGATAGGATGGAGAATAAGAGAAAAGTGGACAATATAGATCGATGATGGATGGAACCCCAGGGGCGGATCAAATGATCGACCTTGCCTACGCTAAAGCGCAGGGGCAACGTAGTTCGACAAAAGGCCACAAACAAGTGATGGATGAAAGATGATGAGATAACCCTAGATAAGGGGTTAAAATGACGAAACTGACACGACGGAACAAGATAGACCTATTGGATTGGATTGGATTGGAGGATAGTGATTATATAAAGCTCAGGGATGGGATAGTTATCTAAATCATCAAAGATGAAGTGGGAAAATGACATGCCATATAGATGAATGAAGAGATAGAAAAGATGTGCAAAAGAAGCAGAAGTGATGATGATAAGATAGATGACATTGGATTGCATCCATTGCCATCAATTTCAAACGTCCATTGCCATAGGATCAAGGGGATGGATGGGATTGATGAGATCTGTTAGGAAGGATGCATCATGTTGAGACCAAAGATGATGGATACGAAACTAAAAGATCGTTATGATGTGGGATGTTCAAAATCCATTGGATCTCATGAGACAAGTGGATCTCATTTGTGAAGAACTGGCTAGATAAGGGCATAGCTTGATGGCATGACACAAGGGAGACAAGACATGAGACTGACACACCCTAAAGACCTAGGGGCTCGGGGGCTGATCAAAGATTAGCCTTGCCAACGTGGAAGCGCAGAGCCCTCGTAGTTCGATAAAAGGATGACGACTGACCATGATGGAGATTTCGATGGATGACCAAGATAGGATGGAGAACAAGAGAAAAGTGGACAATATAGATCGATGATGGATGGAACCCCGGGGGCGGATCAAATGATCGATCTTGCCTACGTGAAAGCGCAGGGGCAACGTAGTTCGACAAAAGGCCACAGACAAGTGATGGTTGAAAGATGATGAGATAACCCTAGAGAAGGGGTTAAAATGATGGAACTGACACGATGGAACAAGATAGATCTGTTGGATTGGATTGGATTGGAGGATAGTGACTATATAAAGCTCAGGGATGGGATAGTTATCTAAATCATCAAAGATGAAGTGGGCGAATGACATGCCATATAGATGAATGAAGAGATAGAAAAGATGTGCAAAAGAAGTAGAAGTGATGATGATAAGATAGATGACATTGGATTGTGTGGGGAAAAGCCTATAGCTAGATACCAATGACAAGGGATTATGAGATGGGATGAGGGGAGAGGATGGGGGGAGGAAAAGGATTGTTTGGGTGGATTGGATAGAGGGATAAGGATTTGGATGGGTAGATGACTGATTCTTGGAACTAGAAGGTGAAGGGTGGGAACAGGTGGAAGATTACTTAGAATGAGTAAACGATTGATCAAGATTATGGAATGAGAGTTTGAAATGATAGGAGGTTTGATGAATGTTTGAGATGATAGGAGGTTTGATGAAGTGTTGAGATAATAGATGAAGGTTCGAAGTAGATGAATGGTTATATGGAATGAGTGAATGGATTTATTAGAATGGATGAATAGGACAAAATTGAAGAAGATGGAGGGAGGGATCTTAAGACTTTGTTCGGTATCCAAAGACATTGACTGCAGATGGATGAAAGCCCAGATTAGGGGTTTGGCTAAGCTCAAATTGGGATAAGATTAAAGCTCAGATATGATTGGATTGAAGACTAGAATGATTCAAGGATATGATTGGATTGATTCTACACCGAGTTCTGGGGCTTAAGGGATGTAAGGTGTTGACAAGCAAATTTTTCCAAATTTGGCAATTTTCAACAATTGTCAAATTTTTCCATTTTAGGAAAATTCACAGATATACTTTTGGGGGTCCAAATTTTTGCCAAGAAATACCCAATATTGAGATAGGATGAATTGCCAACTAACATCCCAAATTTGAGATATGCGTTTCGAGTTATGAGCGAAAATAATTTTTCAAAATCTTAGAAAAAAACACTAAATTGGGATTTTGAGGGTCAAGATGAAAGTTTGAGGCCCCGAAAATGTGTCAAAACGGGTTCCAACAACTTTCCAAAAAACCTGTTGGGAATCCACTCATAATCTCATAACGCAACTACCCGTCAAATTTCAGCTCAAACGGACACCCGAGTCAAAAGTTATGGCCTCCAGAAGTTTCGATGTAAAAATCAAAAATCAATTTTGAAAATTTCAACACATGGGTTTTGTTAGCAGGGGAAAATTAGAAAATGGGTCGGAATTGGTTTTCCGAAAAAGATAGTAAAAAAGTGAATTTTTGGCAGGGATAGGGGCGCGCCATAGTGGGGCGTATGCGCCCCGGGCCATGGGGCGGACATGCCCCAGGAGGGCACAAACGCCCCGACGGGGCATGTACACGCCCCGTGAGGGCAGAGACGCCCCGACGGGTACACACGCCCCGGCGAGGGCGTACACGCCCTGACGGGGCGGACACTTCCCGGAAGGGTGCACACGCCCCGGGAGGGTGGAGACGCCCCGGAGGGGTGCACACGCTCCGGGAGGGCGTACACACCCCGGGAGGGCGCAGACGCCCCAACGGGGTGGACACGCCCTGGGGAGGGGCAGGGCCACTGTGACAAAGAAAAGCAGAAAGAGGGACAGGGCGATGAACACGGAGAAAAGGCAAAAGATTGAAAAGATGTGTAAGAGAAGCAAAAGTGAGGGCAATGAGATAAAGGGCATTGGGTTGCATGAAAGGAGGCCTATAGCCACATACCAATGACAAGGGATTGTGAGATGGGATGAGGATAAAGATGAAAGAATGGATGAAGGATGGGAGGGATTGTTTGGATGGATAGGAATATAAGGATTGGGAGATGAAAGGGATGCTAATATAAATGGATATGGAGACAAGGATGGGGAGATGGAAGGGATGCTATGATAGATGGATAGGGACAGAAGGATTGGGAGATGAAAGGGATGTTAGGATAGATGGATACAAAGATAAGGATGGGGAGATGGAAGGGATGTTATGATAGATGGATAGGGATATAAAGATTGGGAGATGAAAGAGATGCTAGGATAGATGGATACGAAGATAAGGATGGGGAGATGGAAGGGATGTTATGATAGATAATGTCTCTAAGGACTATGTCACAAAGGAAGCAGATTCCCCCACTCTAGATATGTCATAGATGATGAGGCATGAGGGATGGGAGACAAGTGGATGGGAAGATAAAGGAGATAACTAGATGAGGATAGGATGGGTGACTAAGGAATATGATAGAGCATGGATGAAGGGAATGTATACCAAGAGGTGGCCAAAGCATGTATAGATAAGTGCCCCTGTTTTGATCAAGATCACAAGAAGGATGGAGGGATGGGAGATAAATGGGATATGATGGTAGGATGTGGAAGATAGGTGGGATGGAGGGGTTTTATGAGGAGGATGGGTGCATAGCGGGAAGCATAGCGGGAATGCATATTAGGAAGTCGCCCCCAAGTACAGATGGGGATTTACGCATGACGTCTATTTGCCAGGTTTTCATCATGGTACTTATCCAAGGCGCTTGTTTGCCAAGTTTTCACCATTGGATGAATTATTTATCTTATTATTTATGTTTTTTCAATTTTTTTTGGATTTTGGACTTTTTTTGGAATTTTTTTGGAATTTTTGGATAGTAGGGGGATGAAAATGGATAAGGATATGGATGGATGAAGGATCAAGCATCAAGTTAAATACATGATAATGATATGGATGAAGGACTCAAGCATCAAGTTCTATATGAGGTAGTAAGAGCCCATGTTCGAACTGACTATTGGATGTTGGTACAACCTTAGGATAAATGGATTATGCTAGAGGATGAATGAGAGGGATTTGATGGGGAAGGTACAGGGGATAATGGTGGGATGTTGGAAATGGTATGGATAGAATGATGGGGTGGATACGTGATGGGGAGATGAGTTCAGGACCAACATTGGCACATGTGGTGATGGATGTGAAAAGATAAGGGGACTAATGGATGGAGAATGTGGGGATAATGGAGGAGATGGAATGGTGAATTCCAAGACAGGGACCCAAAACAGATATAAGAGATGAAAGGGGTGTATAATCAGCTTTTGGATTAGCAACTTTGGATGTTCTTACAGATTGTTCATTTGATGGCATTGCATCTTTTTTCTTTGGGATCCACATGGTTTTGATCTTTTCTTTGCTGGCTCTTTGCGAGCTATAGATTTGAGTTTGATTTGGGATTTTGTTTTTCTTTTCTTTACCATGTCTTTTAGAGGGGACATGGGAAGCATTGGATTCATGTGGATGTTTGGATTTATGCATTTTTATGTTAGCATCCAAAGTGCATTTAGTAGCCATGGGATGGGTGTGAAGAGATGGATGATGTGGAGCGACGAAGGTAGGAGTATGGGGATTATGTGTAGATGGAGGATGTGTGGGTATGTGCCTTTGTTGATCCTGATTAGGATGTTTATGATGGATGACATGGATAGGCATTGGATGGATAAAAGGATGAGATGGAGGAGGTGATTTTGGGATATACGGACCCAAAGTAAATGGAGTGGGTGGAGGGACATAAGGACCCAAGATGGATGGATTAGATGAAGGATGGGATATGGTGGATGGAGGGATGTAAGGACCCAAGATGGAGGGAGCAGATGAAGGAGGAATATGGATGGCGGTTTTGAGGCGATACAATAGAGGAGGAGGGATGGCAACATATGATTTGGTGGAGCGATGGAAAGAGCCTTTATTTATTTTGGAAGAGGCTTGTTGAGGATGTCTAGAGGTTGTACCAACATTTTTAGATTGCGAGTCATGAGTAGTACATCCAAGACCTTGCGGATACAAATGTTCTTTAGCTTGGATGGGCTCTATAATACCTTGCTCATGAAGGCCTAAACCTTTTCCTTGGTAGTTCATCCTCTTGAGCATTCGATCTAGGACAGGATTTTTGTTATTCTGGAAGAATGATGCAAGTTCATTATTAGGTGGAAGGGGAGGGTTGGTGTATATACTTTGTTTTTCTTCTGCGAGGAGACCACCATGGAGGAATGTGAGAGGACCAAGGGGATATGCAAGTGGTGTGGGGATAGCATTTTTAGGCGATGATGGGGGATCATAAGAAGGAGATGATGGGATAGCAACATCAGGAGAGGGAGTAGGGGCCATGATAGGATCTGGATTTGTGGTAGTAGGCTCATGCGATGGAGATGAAGATGGAGCGGTGGAGACAAGGGGATCATGGGGTGGAACGGATGGGGGACTGTGATCTTGAGGTGGACTAGATGGGATGGTAGGATCTTGATCTAGAGAAGGGGATATGTTGACATGCTTTGGATTAGGCTCTTGGCATGACTCATCCTGTGTAGGAGGCATGATAAGAGAATCTTGGTGGGGCTCTTCAAGTGAAGAAGATGGAAGGATGGAGGATTCAAAATATTCTTGGGAATGGATACTATGAGTGGAAGGAGTGGATTGGATTTGGGTATCTTCAATGGATTGGGTAGATCTAGGAGTAGAGGGAGTGGATTGGAATTGGGTGTCTTCGATGGATTCGGTGGTTCTCATAGTAGGAGATGTGGGTTCAATGGATTTAGTGGGTTCAATGGTTTCAATGGTTTGATCAGTGTTAGGGGTGGTAACAACAATGATATGTGTGGTATGGAGAAGGCTCTCATCACTAGTTATCATGGATGATGGATTGGGATGGCATGGTTCCATGACTTCAAGATGCGGAGTTGGGGGTGGCTTCTTTGTAATGAGTCCTTGGAGAACTTCTGAAATGAGAGACTTGCATATGGTTGGCTTGGCTAGGGTGGTAGAAATGGATGAGGGATTATGGATTGGTGGACTAGGGTTAGATGGAGAAATGGGATTGAATGTAGGACTATGAGTAGATGGGGGATTAGGAGTGGATGGAGGACTAAGAGTAGATGGGAGGACTAGGATTGGATGGAAGTTAAAGGTAAAGGATATTGGGTAATTGAATTAAAGATAGGGGACATGGTTGTGGATTTAGGACAAGAGGATATAGGTGGTGTAGTGGGACAACAAAGGATGTGGGGATGAATTATAATAAGGGTATTGGGATGGTGGATTAGGATGAGGATATGTGGATGTAGTATTAAGGTAAAAGGGGGTGGATGTAGGATTAAGATAGGAAGATACGAATGTAGGATTAGAGTGAGTAGATTGGCATGGAAGATTAGGGTAGTGGGTATATGCGGATGAAGGATTTAGATAGGAGATATGCATAGAGTTAGGATAGGGAATGAGATGGTAGACTAGGATAAGAGGATCTGGTGTTGGATAAAGAGGATGATGTAGATGAAGGATATGATGCATATGTGGATGGAGAAGATAATGGATATCCCTTGCCAAAGGTAGCATAAGGATTGTTATTAGGTGTGGATGAAGTCATGATGGGATAGCTTGGATGAGTGATTGGATTTTGGATGATGTTTAGGGAAAGCTTACTAGAGCTTGAATGGGATCTATGTCGTATACCTCTTGATCAACAAGACTTTCGTTATCATCATCAATGCAATTAGGGTTTCCCTTGACTACTATTGATGGAGGATAAGGATTCATGATGATGAAAGCATAAATAGAATGGATCAAAGATTTTGGATGGAGATGGATGAAAGCTCAAATTGGGATTTAATTCAAGCTCAGATGAGGATTGGATTAAAGCTCAGATTAGGATGATTGGATGATGTGATGGGATTGATTTTGATTTTGATGGGATTCGGTAGATGGATGATTGGATAGGGATGTGATTGGATCAGATTGGATAAGATTGATTGATGATTGATTGATTTAAAGCACAAACAGATGATTACGACACCGAATCCACCTTGAGATTGAAAGTGAATTGATAGGGCCGATGGTGATGATTATCTTAGGATGGATGACAATCCTAAGTAGGTGCTGATGATGATGATTGGATTCAAACACCTAGGTCAATTTGGAAAATAACTTCTGAAATGATGTTCAAGGGATTTGGATGGGGAAAATGATTGATTGGATTGGGTAGATGAATGGTTGGATCAGGTAGATGATTGGATGAATTTGATTAAAGGTCTAGATTGGTTTTATTGGAGAGGATTAGATGATTGGATGATGTTGATTGGATGGTTGTGATTGGATGAACCTAATAGGATTGGTGTGCTTGGATTGATTAGATCATTGGATGAATTTGATTAGAGGATTGGATTGGTTTGATTATATAAGAAGAAACAAAAGGTACCACTAGATAGAGCTTGAAAAATTAATCAATTTTAGTTTTTGGACGAAGTCGATCCGATGCACGGTTTGTAAATGATGGCCCCGGGAAGTTAGGGGCGTATCTACCCCGCGATGCAAGGCGTGGCCGCCCTGGGATAATAAAATGCTTGATAGGTGGAAATGGAAGGCACCACTAGATATAGCTTGAAAAATTAAGCAATTTTGGTTTTTGGACGAAGTTGATTCGACGTACGGTTTGTAAATGATAGCCCCGGGAAGTTAGGGGCGTGTCCACCCTATGATGCGGGGTGTGGCCACCCTAGGATGATCAAATTCTTGATAGGTGGAAATGGAAGGCACCACTAGATAGAGCTTGAAAAACTAAGCAACTTTGGTTTATGGATGAATTCGATCCGATGCACGGTTTGTAAATGATGGCCCCGAGAAGTTAAAGGGGCGTAGTCAACTTTCTGCAGCAAAACAGGGGCGCTTCCGCCTTTCTGCAGCAAAACAGAGGGCGCTTCCGCCTTTCTGCAGCAAAACAAGGGTGCTTCCACCTTTTTGTGCTGATTATGAGTGGTGTTTGGTGATGTAAATGGTAAAATTATGGTGTTTTTTAGGTGAGGATATGGACTTTTGAATGGATTAGGGAGAGATTAAAATGAATGGGTGGATTGAAGATAATTGTGGAGAATGTATGGGGATTTAGAATGGTTGAACGAAAGTTTGGAATAATGAGATGGAGGTTTAAACAGATCAAATGGAGGTTTTTGGAGGTTTAGAGTGACAAAACGAAGGCTTAGGATGATGAGATAATGGTTGGGAATGGTTAAATGATGGTTTAGAGGCTAAATGGATGCAAATGGGGTGATTTCGGGTGTTCAGGAG